>WARS01000029.1:24269878-24564878 GCA_008933995.1 Datnioides undecimradiatus
CAGCAGCAGCTCAGCAGCAGCTCCTCAGCAGCAGCAGCAGCAGCAGCAGCAGCCAAAGTGTCAGACCTTCATCTAAAAGCGGTTTATCTCACAGACAGCAGCTGGTTTGATGTCGATGTGACATAAACCTTATTGTATTTTAGTAAAACTGCTCCTGTGTCAACACAAACTCAACACCTCCTCCGTGCTGCCTCCATATATTTAGCAAAAACTCAGTGAGAGCGGCGTCGCTCTGCAGAAACGCTCTGCAGCAGAGAAACAGCAGAGAAGCAGTTGTTCGTCTCTAAACAGCTGTGGCTGCTTTGTTGTGTTGTTGTTTGTCAGTTTTAAGCTACAGTCTGACAAACTCAACACTTCCTGCAGGAGTTTCACAGTAAAAGCCGACCAGGACACGAAGAGTTGCCTCCTTTCAGACCCACAGACACATTCAAAGTCCTGTAGGGACCAGCACCACTGCTCCACCTGCAGAGCTTCTGACCAATCACAACTCTCTATTCCACATTTCTACACTTTGACCACCAATAATGAGACCTCCGCCCGTTAACCGCACCATGATCACATGCCCGTCCATCATTTCTGTGTGTTTCCGTGTGTCGGTATCTAACCGTGCACGGCCTCTGGAACTGCTCCAAATGTTTAATGTTTTTATTATTTTACTTGTTTTGTGATTTGTGCGTCCTCCTGCAGCGTGTTCTGTGTTTCACAGTCTGTGACCAGGCTAATAAAGCAGCATCTTGCTACCCGTGTGATCAGCTGCTAAATCGTCCAGTTTGGAGATTTTAAACCATTGAAAACGAGCTCGTGCACGTGTGAACACAGTTTGGCAGATATAAAGCGCGCAGCAGAGTAGAATATGTGGTTTTTCCAGGCAGGAAGTCAACGAGGTGCAGCGAGTGAAGCCTGCAACAGAGGCGCAGGTGTGATGGATGGATGGTATTTGCTCCTTCTTGCTGTGTGGAGGTGTGGATGGTGCACAGACAGACAGACAGGAGAGATGAGAGGTGGCTGAGACGAGGGGTGGCAGAGATTAGAGATGAGCGGAGAGGCTGAAATGATAAAACGGTGTCATCACTCGCAGCAGAGTCATAAAATTAGCATATCGCTGTGCTTAAAGCCTCGTTTTCATTTGTCCTCTCTCCTCCTCCGGGTCTCATTCACCGCGTCTGGTCCCAGCGTGTCCTCCTCAGCATGATCATCATCAGGGTGTTTTATCGGCTCAGAAAGTGGATCCAAAACGGACCCGGGTGACGGAGGCTGAAGCCTGACCCTCGGCCTCGCTCTCAGCTCCCTGTTGGTTGTTTATCTGGGTGTGCAGACGCTCTGCAGACGCTCTGCAGACTGCACGCCAAGAGCTTTAATGATGCTCGCTGCTGGTGGACTAATATGAAGTCCAGAGGAGGGGGGGGGGCTGTCTGCTGCAGCCCAAACACTTCTCAAAGTCACCCCGGTGTAACATCTCGCTCAGTCTGTTTCATCTGTGTGATCAGTGCTTCTGTGAGCGTTCAGGACGTTTCTGATCAAAGCTGCAAACGTGTCATTATCTGTGTTTTCACATGGAAACTCATCTTCCACCCTCTGCTCCGGTCTCCACAAAGAAAGAGGGGTTATAGGAGGACGCAGGGGTGACAGTGGATTACCTGACACACACACACACACACACACACACAGAGCCTGACATCAATCAACAAACACAGTGGGACTCTAATCAGACACACACCATGCGACTGCGCCTCGCCTCCTTTCATCTCTGAGGATGAGAGAATTCGATATCGCTCTGTGACCAAACGGAGATAAAGACGAGGACAGAGCTGCTCAGACCGGAGACGCAGGTGAGAGAGGAGCAGGTGAGAGAGGAGCAGGTGAGAGAGACTTTCTGCTCCTTCACACCTGTCACGGAGCTGTCACACACACACACACACACACACACACACACAGTGTAGTGCATGAAGGATTGTAAGGATGGACACAGAGAGCATCAGAGGGGACGGAGCCTACAGGTGAAATGCTCCATATTAACATAGCAACACACCAACAACTCAGAGCAGCGACAAAGAGTTGGATCAGTATTTGCATTAAACGCTGGATGCACTAACCTGCTTTAAGCTGGATGTTGCAACACTCAGCTGTATTAATTCATTTGCACAGGTGCTACAGGGTGCAGTATTAACATAATGAAGCATTATGATGCCTGAGTGCATGAGACCATAAAGGTGTACCTAATAAAGTGAGCAGGCAGTGCAGAACACACAGAGACACACAAAGGCGGGCTCAGTCAGAGGATCTCTGGTGTCTGTCCTCTCCATTAAACTGCACATCTCTTATAAACACTCCTGACATGTCAACAACTCCACCGACACCGTCAGCCACAAGCTAACATGCTAACAAACAGACAGAAACAAATAAGAGATGCTAACAGCTAGTCCCTGCTCCTGGTCGACCTAACAGGAGCAGGTTAAGGTCAGAAAGCCTCAGAGATGCGAGGCTGCCTGGCCGTGTTTCGAACAGCCAATAGGATTGAAGGACCACTCTTCAGAGGAAGCTGCAGCCAGGAGGAGGAAGACTGAGTGACTCCGCCTGCAGAGCAGCTTATATGGACTCTGCTGAGTCAGACCCGAGTCAGACGACAGTCATCAGACCCTGATGAGACCTGCGTCTGCAGCTGTGCAGACTGTGGCTGTGCAGGCATCAGCTCCTCTGATGTGTGAATGCTGTGAGTGTGAGTGGCTGTGCACGGCGTCTGTGTGACGGAGCTCCTACCTGAGGCTGCGGGAGCGCGGTCTCATTGCGGGGGAGCGGCGTCCCTCCTCGTCAGTGATGCTCTCGGAGCTGAAGTGCTTGGTGAGGAAGTGCAGCTCGTCCGGGGTGGGCTGGAAGGGCAGCTGGTGCAGCTTCTCCTGAGATGAACAGGAGGACTGTGAGAGGAGGAGCACAGAGGGAGCACAGATTACAACCAGCACTGGAGCTACTGCGGGGTGAGGCTGCAGCTGGGCTACCACTGGGGCCAGGTGAGTCCAGGTGAGTCGGTTCCAGGAGGGGGCGGGGTGTGCAGGGGCACTGGAAGGATTGGGTTTCTTTGTCGCTTATGGCGACAGCGGGGAGCTCGTCAGCTCCTGGAGATGATTTAAAGTGAATCTAAGCCAAATATCTGGATTAAATCTGGCAGATTTGGTTGAAAAAGCAAATTTTCACTTTGCAAATGCCGCTGCGTCTTTGCAAAACATGTTTTAACTCGTGTTCAAATGTGTCGAAACTGCAGAATCAGTAATTACTGAGCACTGAGGGGCGCCCCTTTCATCTAACAGGTCAATTATTCTCCATAATAAGAAGACTCAAACAGGTCTGGTTCCTGTGTAAACACACAGAGCTAGCGGGGATGCTAACAGTCTGGATCGATGAGTTAAGAGCTCGCACAGCCAGCGAACCCGGCTCGCTGCCTTTGAAGCATGCTGAGCCTCATTCTGCAGGCGGCGGGTGCAGAGGAACTGCACGCCGGGGTATTAAGGAGGGAGATGAAGGAAGAGCAGAAGGTAAAGGAGGCGGCGAGGGAGGGATTAGACCAGAGCGACTGTTGGGAATGAAGCAAGGAAACAGGAGCAGGAAGCAGAGGCGCACCTGAAGGCATCAGAGGGGAGGACAGGGAGGGGCTGAATCAAAGCTTGCTGCTTTGCAGTAAAGTCAGAGGAGAGGACTCATTTCTGGGTTTGAGGGGTTCACAGGTCATTTCAGAGTCCATACAAACACGCAGAGACACAGAGGAGAGTATTTACCGAGACTGTGGAGCTGGGAGTGTTGGTGCCATAGCCTGAGGAAGGCAACGAGGCCAGAGACCAGCGCCTGCCATCCGTCCTGCAGGGTGAGAAACAGATATTAAGACGGGAAAACACAAACATCTGTCTTTTAATATTTAAAACATATCCCGTTAAAGCAATAGCAAGGAGAGGCAGCATCATCACAAGCAGCAAAGCAGCGAATCAGCTGGAGGAGGGAAACACGAGGGGAACATGGAGCAGGCAAAGCCACGAGGAGGATCCGCTGAGACCTGACAGCACGCCGCGCTCTGGGTTTGGCTGGGTAAAACGTAAAACAGCTGCTGCTCTGTTTCTTATTGTGAACAAATCACAGCAGCAGCGTGTGCGTCCGCCTTTCATCACTTCCTGTCTGCGGCTCTGAGCTCAGACACACAGGAGCAATCGGTGCATGTGTCGGGGACTAGTTTCAGCAGCGGATGAATCCATGTTTCATGCTGCAGTGTGTGTGTGTGTGTGTGTGTGAGATTGTGAACATGAGATGTGTTGACAATAAGAAAGTATGAATGACCCCCTCCTTCTCCGTCAGACATGGAACTAAACACAGGATCTCAGATTCATGTGCAGAGACTGGGGCAGCAGCAGGAGGAGGAGACCCTGCAGGGGCATTTAGGGTGCGTGGGTGCGTGTGTGTGTGCACGCTCAGCCATGCAGGACGGAGGGCAGGAAGGTGGCAGGCGGCAGGAGGAGGGAGGGAGGGAGGAGGTCTGAGGTCAAAACTGAGGTTACCTGTCAGCCCTGTGTCCGTGACTGTGAGGGAGACAAGACAGTGCATTGCTTTTTATAGCTGTTAGCAGCTGTCAGTGACACACACGCACAGGCACGCACACACACACTGGCACACGCACTGGCGCACACACACACGCACATGCACACACACGCGCACACACACACACGCGCGCACACACACACACACACACACGCACGCACACACACACTCTCCAAGCTCTCAGTTGTAAAAACAGATTATAAGTAGTAAAATGAACCAGCGCAGCTCAGCTGATACATGATTTCATGAAACGTAACTTGATGCTGGAGAGAAACAGGAAACTTCGAGGCTTTGCTGCAAACACACAATGACCCTCAAACGAATGACCTGTCATCTCAGCCTTCGCCACAGGGTGTCACTGCTGCCCGGGCGTTTGCAGCGCCGCCGCAGCTGTGAGGTCAGCGGTCGGACAGCGAGGGATTTCCAGTTCAGATCGACATTAATGCTCTTTTTGGCTGCTGCAGAGCTGTGTTTGATGATGTTGTCATGGAAATAGCCCCCGGGGGTTCAGTGTGACGGGAGAGGTGTGTTACCATGGCAACGTCATCGTCTTAATGAAGATTTAAGATGAGGGCTTCTTCGCATTTTAGCAAAATTTCAAAGGAGCTTGTGTTAAAATCTGTTAAAGTCACACAAGCGCCTGAACATGCATGACTCTATCTGTCACACACACACACACACACACACACACACACACACACACACACACACTCTCTTCCTGCTGCCTTCCCTCTCAGTAATCGCTGTCTGTGGGGAGAGCCCGGGCAGATAAGCAGTTTATTAATCCTGGTTTGAGTGACGGCCTCAGAGCGATTGTCTGCCTCCTCATCAGCTCACACACTATCAGCAGCGGCGGCGGCGGCGGCACCAACTCGGCTCTTGCGGCGCCGCCGCCACTGAGCATTAAACAGAGACGGACATTTAAGAGCTGAAGCGCAGCTCGTCCATTGCTTCACTTCCTGTCTCTTTAAACTGCGTCAATTTGATTTTATTTTCCACAAATCATTATAAAGTCTACTGTCAAACGTGAAGCAGGAAGGTAACGTGTTTGCTGACCCGGCTGCTACCTGAGATTTCCCATCCTGCCCTGCATGAAAGGTGATTTTGTGACCCTGAAGCACCACCTGCAGAGCTGAGTGTGAGCCTCACCTGCGCGCAGGAACAAAGGAGAAGTGAGCAGCTGTGTTGGGGGAGAAGTTGCGAGGGCTGTCCAGTGGGCTGGTGCCTGAGAGACAGAGGAGAGGGAAGCAGAACAGCAACGTGTCAGAACAACGAACAGAGTAAACACATGGTCTCACCACACACCTGTCCAGGTGTATGGACACCTGGAGAGACGGCAGCGCTGGACACACACCTGCTGTCCTGCCTTTAAGTGTTGGACAGACATTAAGCTCAGTCATCAGCTGTGTTGCCGGAAACATCTGGTGAGCATAAAACTGAAGGAAACAACAACTCCCAGGATGCACTTCAGCAAGAAACATCCAATCAGTGAGCTGAAGCTGAAGATTAAACTTTATCAGTTCACCGTCAGATTCTGGACCATTCACTCAAACTCAAAGATGCCAGAAGATTGATGATTCCCATTTTTAGGATTTTAACTCCAAACACGCTCGTTTGGTTGATTTGAGGTGCTTCATCTTCAGGTTTTGTGGAAGCGAATGCATGAAAGCATTGTGTGAAGGAGCTCTGCTTGCTCCTTTATCCTCCCTGCGCTGATCTCTGATTACACAGAAGAATCTATACATCATGTCTCATATGATTGTTTTGCAGAATTACAGCAGGTTGATGTGGTGATTGTGCGGGAATTAAACCAAAAACACTGAGCCTCAGACTGCTCCTCATCCTACATGAACACATTAACTCCCCTTCATGCAACCACGAGCCTGCAGATCGCAGCGCTACCGTCACTGTTAGCGGGATATTTAGTGTGAAGCAGTGACGTTAACCGTGATAAACAGCGCGGCTGCAGTTTTGTAGAGGAACCTCTCACAGCAAAGCTGCAAAGTGACTCTTTATAAATGTGCTCCTGCATCTTTCTGTGCATGGATCTGATAAATCAAGGAGTCCAGGAAGAGACGAGGAGGATGCAGCCTGAAGTCAGAGCACAGGTAGAGATGAGTGTTGGATCAAAGGCTGGGCTGCTTTTATCAATCTGATGCTCGTCGTCGTACTGAAGCGGTGACAGCTGAACATCTGCAGCGCGCCGTGAGATCATTTAATAAACAGGCCGACACGTCCGCGCATAAACACACGGCGTGAGGAATATTCAAGGCCAGCGTATCTGCAGGGGAGAGTCGCTGTGCAGCTAATACCTCAGACTGTGAGGCTGCAGGCATGAACACACACACACACACACACACACACACACAACACACAACACACACAGATGGATGGATGGCAGAGGGGACGCTGCCGGCCTCAGGAACAGGAGGAGAGATTAAGTAGTCGGACATTTCCACATCAATTATGCATTTTCCTCTGCAGCACGTCTGGACCGAGCAGGAACTCAAATATTAATATCAGCGTTTGCTCGCCGGCAGACGGGACTCCGTGTGCGCACACACTCGAGTGAACACGCGTGTTATTAGTCAAACAGGAGCCTGTTAGTGTCCGTCGTGCTCGTGTGAAACGCGTCCTGAAGACATGGTGTGTGTCTGAAGTTACACTCAGGAGACACACGGAGGGGTCTCACCGGGGCTGTTAGCTGCACTGTCACACTTCAGAGATCTCAGTGTGTGTGTGAGAGTGTGTGTGAGTCGACCATTAGTCAAAATATGTGTGTGTGCGCCCAGGATGGTCAAGGCTTCTCCATCAAATTTGCATAACAACGTGTGTGTGTGTGTGTGTGTGTGTGTGTGTGTGTGTTAACTGTTAGCAAAGAGTAGACGCTGTCTCAGCTGCAGGAGTTTGATTTTACATATTTCACCAAAACTAACATGTTTGTAGATGAAGGCGACGCAGGAGATGATGAGGAGGAGGAAAAAGTAAATTATGAAATAAAAAAGTAAAGATTTTCTTATTGTAGATGAACTTTATGGCTGTTTATGACTAAATATCCCACACTGTGACTGATATTAGTTAAAAAATGTATGTAAGCATATTTAATATCTGCCATCTGCTCGGTAACACTGTTAAATATCGATTTGAGCCTTTACTGGGATCAGCTGTGAATGCATTGGGAATGGTTGTATAATTAATAACGCTAACAACTGGTTTCAGATGCTGTTTGGTCTCAGATGACAGTGCTGTTAGCTGCATGGCTAGCTGAGCTAGCTGAGCTAACTGGCTATAAGTCGTGTTACTGTGCATGAATTAGTGAAACCCACAAACACTCAGATCCTGCGTCAAACGTCAGAAACGTACGAACGTCATCGTCACAATGATTCGACTGCTCAGTCATTTTTAGGCGTCTGAGCCAGTTGTTAGCGTTCTTAATTATAAAACCATTCCCACTGCACAGCTGATCCCAGTAAAGGCTCAAGTCGATATTCAACAGTTTTATCAATTTGATAAACAGTTTGATTCACAAACGTTTGTACCGATCATTGCAGCTGCACACAAACGCAAAGACCCAATTAATACTAATTTTGAGAATTAGCTGCGTCTCTGAGTTTGCGTTGAACTTTAAGGTCTGAGGTCACCATGGTTACAGAGGGCTGCAGCCAATCAGCACAAGTCACTGATGTCTACACACACACTGAAGTCATGTGACGTCGGAGAGTAAAATCAAATCCACCTCACGATCCATTAAAGTAACTCCCGACTGGAGGTGTTTGGAAACCGAACAGCGAAGCCGAGTGAAATGTAAATCACAGCTGAGAGCGGCAGGTGGGCGGCCTCGTCACAGCAGGTACAGAAGCTGCTCCGCTGTCACGTTTCAGAGGCAAACCACAGCGACGGTGACCTACTTTAGCAGAGATGGAGGAACACGGCGGCGTACGAGCTCCATGCAAATGTAATATCTGCTTTGCGCCTCCTCGCACTCGCTCGCTCGCTGCCTCTCCAGGGAGGCCGTGGTTGGGATAACAAAACACAGCTATAATTGGGGAGGGGGCGGGAAGACAGAGGAGGAAGAGAGCGAGTGACAAGGAGTGAAGAAGAGCAGAGCTTGGATCTTTCTCTGAGCTACGGTGTAATTACAAAGATGAGCGGCGGCGGATTGTTTGACAGGATCCATCAGAAGTCAGAGCTCATGGAGCTGCCAATCACCAGCTGCCGTCAGCCGGGAGCACGAGGAGGAGGAGGAGGAGAGAGAGACGACGCTGGTGGTGGAAGAGGAGGAAAGGAGGGATTTATGCAGACTTTCAGCATTTAATAAAAGCCTTCTGGAAAGGAGCGGTCCTCAGCAGCCCCTCAGGATATTAGACCGTGAGGAATCTACATCTGATTAGCAGGAAATGGCTGCATGATTGAAACCATGATGAGATTCATGATGAGCGCCGCGGCGAGAGACTGAGAGAGAGGTTTGTAATGTGTAGAGATGGTCTAATGGCCTCCAGGGGGCACGTGAATGAGTGAAGCAGTGAGACGTCGCAGCCTTCGATGAAGCGGGAACAAGGTTTCCTGCTAACGTCTCGTATTACTCTGAGCGCGAGGCTGAAACTCTGTTCAGCCTTAACTCACAGATCTAACCCAGATCTGCCGAACGGGATGAGCCCGCTTCACTGTGCGGGTTCTGCAGAGAGACAACAGCAGCGTTAATTAGCGCTTTATAATTAGCATTAGCGTCTGGGGTCGGGAGGTCGACGCTGTGGCTGAGTCGTAGCATTACCATGGCAACGCAGCTGCCACAGGAGTCTGTGGCAGGAACAGGTGGACGAGGACGAAGTATCATGGATGCTGCAACACACCTGACCTGCAACTGACGGCGTTAATGAACTGATTAATTAATGTAAACGTGTTAAAAACAGGGCGAAAGCTCGTCACACGCTCCTTTAAATGGCTTCTGTGTCCTGACTGAACGATTTACTGCCTCTGATTCGCCTCAAACACAGATTTAATTCACATTTAATAAACAATTATTCATTTTTAATTAATAATCACAGCTCGTTTGCCTCGACGGGACAGGGAACGTCAGAGAGACGGCATTTTAAGACTGAGGAACAGAGTGACGTGTGATGTGTTGGGTGTGACGGCTCGTTACAGTCATGTGACCGACTCATAGCAGGCGGAGGCTTAACGAGCAATAAACCATGACTCAGCATAAACCTGACTCTGTTTGATCAGACCTCACAGGGATCAACGCTCATAGCATTTACAGTAACTAACTGTGTGTGTGCAGATGTTGCAGGTTGCCATGGCGACGTGCTGCGAGTCATTCACAGGTGTTTTAACTGCGCTCAGGTTTCACATGTGTGATCAGGTACGTGTGTGTTTAAGGGTGCAGATGGAAAACCACTCCAACAACTTATTAAAGCAGCGTGTGTGTGCGTGTGTGTGTACCTGACAGGTTGGCCAGTTCTATCATTTCCTGAGCAGGAAATGAGACGTGTGACTGTCAGCTGAGCGCGCGCACACACACACACACACACACACACACTCTCTCTCTCTCTCTCAGTCAGACATAATTGTCGATATTTCTCCGTCTCTCACAGCCACGCCGCCGCCATTCAGTCGCTGTCACCCGTCCATTTTTATCCCCAATCCATGTTTCGACTCTGTCGCTCGCTCACCATCCATCAATATCACTATTATTCATCTCATCTCCCTCCCTCTCTCCCTCCCTCTCTCCCTCTTTACATTTAAAAGGGTGGAGGCGGTGGGTGGAGGTGGGGGGGCTCTGGTGGATTTGGGGGGTGTGTGCTCGTCTTACATGCTGTCAGGCGTGTTCGACAAAAATCCTGTCAGAGCACATTTCATCTGTCACCACACACACACACACACACACACACACAAACTTATTATTGAATTTTACTGTGTGTGTGTGTGTGTGTGTGTGTGTGTGTGTGTGTGTGTGAACAGCGGCTGCCTCTCCTCTGAGCCGTCTCAAAGGTCAGCTGATGCGTCATGAGGTGAACAACGTTTCTATTGAATCTCATGATTAATTTTGTCGATTAATCTGTGAAATATTAAATAAATCTTTCTTTCAGTTCCAGACGTCGACTTCAAACAGCTCGCGTGTTTTAATAAAAGCAACAAAACCAGAGATTTTCAGTTTATTATGACAAAATGACAAATTCTCCTGTTTAACGAGCTGAAACTCAGATGACGTTCGCTCGTTTTTCTGTAAAACAGATGATCATGTTTGGCAAATTATGCAAAATTAAAATATAATTATAATATTTATACCAATGCTGCTGCAGGTATCAATATATTCTTATCAGTATCAATAAACACTATTATTATAACATGATCGCATCAAATAAACACATTTTTAACGAGGATCTATTAAATCTAGACTCTTTAAAAACATTAACTGCCACGTGTTTCTGTGAGCTCACGATCAGCCCCTCTGTGCCAATCAATCAATCAGTAATTATCAGTTTGTCCTGATCTGATCTATTTGATGCACACACACATTAACAGACCCTCTGTCCACGCCGTCAAACGTGTCGCTGCGCAGCTCAGCGTGCAGCTCAGCGTGCAGCTCGAGCTGTTAATTGAGCTTCAGTGGTGTGTGATAACAAACACCACGAGTCGTGTGTAACACGTGTCACCTGCTGTTACCACACACACACACACACACACACACACACACGCACACACACACACACACGCACACACACACAACACCCTCAGTGATACCGCCGTCGACGAATAACCATCTTTTTGGGTGTCATGGATGTAGATGTGGATCAGTGTTTCATTGGTGTCTTTGCTTTTTCTTTGCTTTTTGGACGACGTCATCTTGGATTTGATCATGAGTGATCGTTTACATAATAAGCATGATGCTTTATTAATACAAAGAGATTAAGATCATGAACTCGTCAGGAAAATGTTCAAGTGAGAAAAAGGCTCATTTCCTTTTAAACGTCTATGCAATCTGACAGAAGCCACGCCCACTTCTAGATTCAGCCAATGGTTGTTCTGGTTCAGTCAGCTGTTGCTAAGCAACCAATGGGGCCTGAAGATGGTGTTTGTTCACCTGTGTGTCCAACATCCTGACATGTGTGAGCAGATTCCCATAAACACTGTGGATGTTGGTCTCGTGTACACGTGTGTGTATGTGTGGTGTGTGTGTTACCTGTGTGTCCATGCAGAGGTGAGTGAGGGCGCGGCAGGGTGGGCGAGGTGCTGGAGGTCACAATCAGGCTCTTCCTGTTGCTCGTCCGACAGCTGAGGACCAAAAGAGGCCAAACATGGTGAGTTTAACTGAATCCAACAAACAGTAATCTGACAAATCGGCCTTTTTGGTCACATCTGCGGCATCTGCAGCATCAACATCTGCAGCATCTGCAGCATCTGCAGCATCTGCAGCATCTACATCTGCAGCATCTGCAGCATCTGCAGCATCTGCAGCATCTGGACATTAAAGGAGTTTTGCAGTGAACCACACAGATGTTTCCACTCAGTGACTTTGTGCAGGTCGTCCATTGTTTCTCCAGCCTGAGCTGCAGAGTTAACAGCTACAGTGGCACGTTCAGACAACACACTTTCACCTCTCACACACACACACACACACACACACACACACACACACCAATGTCATTTGTGCTATTTCCAAAAATGGCCACACAGCCCCTGCAGCCCTGCGTCAGGAACAGCAGGTGTCCACTCTGGCTGTCAGACACACATCTGATCACACACACACACATTAGACAGCGTACGTGTGTGTGTTAACATGCACTGCTGGTGAGCTCACAGATGTTAGTTTCACTGCTACACACACACACACACACACACAGTCTGTCCTTCACACCAGAGGACATGTGCATGAAGACACCAGGCAGCTGCAGCCACACCACGGTCACACCGACTGACTCAACTGTTAAACATGCTGTGCTGAGGCTGCAGAGCAGACGAGGCTCTGCGTGACGTGAACACAGGGTACGGCAGCCCTGAGTGGACAATTACTGTAATTAGTCGCCGATCCTCTGGTGGAGACAACAGCAGCGATTCCAAAGTCGCTTCGAACAATGACACTTTAATAACACGACATCGTCAGCTCTCCACTGCACTGCGACCATGTTTAGAGGGGTTACCGTGGCAACACCAAACTTTTCGTGTTTTGATTGTGCACACACACATTTTGGTTTTCTTGAAATAAGGTTTTGTCAGCGGCCAGGCTCCACCGCCAACGTCTGAGCGGCCATCATCAGACCGATCCACAGTGAAAGTCACCCACCGCAGCACGGAACTAATGAAAGCACCTCTGAGCCGAGCAGCCACTGAACCACAGCCTGACATCAACACACAAAACTACCTCTCACCTGTGCAGGTGAGGACCTGTCAGGGCGGGAGCACAGGAAGAGAAGATCGTTTCATCAGCTGGAATGAAGTGAATCAGGTGTTTTCAGGGTCTCTGGAAACAACACATTTCAGCCAGTGTGTGTGTGTGTGTGTGCGCGTGCGAGCAGCTAACAGCGTGTGTGTCATGTTAATTGGCCCATCACATCTGCTGGCTGTAATTATGTGGCTGTGAGTCTCTGACAGGCCGAACCCACCGGCTGACGGCGAGACACGCGAAGCGATTAGGGCTGAAACCTGAACCGATCAGTGTGACGTCTCACTCCCTGCAGCCTTTAACTGGCACTATATATATACATATACATTAGATATAAACTGTGCTGTGTGTGTGTGTGTGTGTGTGTGTGTGTGTGTGTGTGTGAGATGTCTTCACATATTCGCCTGACACACCATGTAGATGTGGCACGCTGTGTTCGTGTGTGTTTGTGTGTGTGTCTCCTGCCATCTGTTAAGATGTGCAGCATCAGCAGTTTGAGTGTGGCATGTGGTCTACACACACACGCACACACACACAAACATGCGCACACACACACACCTGGTGGAGGGATGAGCTGCCATGTTGGATGTTCAGTGATGCGTGCTCGGGGAGTAACGTGCAGTGTGAATGTTTCTCCTTTCATGTTCCAGGAGGTGTGATGATCTCAGCTCTTTGTCTGGTTCATCTTCTGGTTTTGGTTCGAGGTTTCATTGAGAGGACGGACTCTCAGAGACGGATCTAAACCCAGGAAGATCCCCCTTTAATGATGAATTTACTCTCTCAACTGAATTTCATGCTCCTCTGCACACGTTTTACATTTTGTGCACGATCTGCTGTGCGATGACGAGCTCATGATCGTAAATCACAGGATGAATCGTGGTCGTATCAACGGACGAGCTCTGCTGATCTGACGCAGCTGCGTGTTTGTTCATTCTGGTGACATTAGAGAGCAGATCCTGTTGGTTTGAGTGAAAGCAGAGCAAGAGACTCATTAAAAGACGACGATGAGGAAGCGAGGGAGTGATGCATAAAGAACAACCTTTAATGGGACGGGACGTAGAGCCGGCACTCGGAGCCTGCAGCACGCCGTGAGTCCCGCTGAGGCCACGGCAGCGCTCAGCGACTGTCGCTCTCTCTGCTGCCGTTCACCAGCTAATGAACGGAGCTCAGCGGCCGCCTGATGAATATGGATCTACACCCGAGTCGGCGTGAGGACAGGGAGTGGTGACGGTCAGAAAGGGGACAGAACAAGCTGCGAGTGCAACACAAAGGAATTCAACACCTTCTGTCAGAGTGCATGATGGGAAACAGGAAGCAGTGCATACACACATACACACATGCCCCTGCGGCTGCTGCACAGCCTCCTGCAGGAGCTTCGGACCCCTGCTGGGAATCATGTTTCCATTATGCAGAGCTGACTGACAGCGTGTGTGTGTGTGTGTGTGTGTGTGTGTGTGTGTGTGTGTGTGTGTGTGTGTGTGTGCACGCCTGTCAGGTGAGCCTTCATCACGGTCTGGAGGGAGGACGAGAAGCCTTCTGGTTTCTACGACTCTGATCTCATTTCAGCTTCTTAGCGTTTGCACTGGAATCTGCTTTGACCAGTTCAGGCTGCAGCTGCATCACAGAACAAGCTCGTACTTCAACATTTACCTGCTGTGGTTTAACGTCTTGATCCTGGAAACACCTCAAATCTGATCTCAGTTCATCAGTTTACAGTCCACAGTCCATACCTCTGTCTCCACCCGCTGCTCCACCGCTCTCCTGCTCATCAAACACACAAACATCAGACACACTGCACGTTTCGGGGTTTATCAGCTGCTCACTTCCTTATCAGACAATCTGACACGTATCCAGATACGCGGGCTGAGGTTTGGCGGTGAACTGTTGTCGGACATGTTGCGTTTGTGTTTTAGCAGCAACGCTAGTCCCTCGCATCGACCTTCAAGCTTTTACGAGAGTTTGAAGCAGCTTCACTCAACCGAGTCACACCTTTAAGACCAGTCCATCGACAGGTTCACAGCACATTTAGAGTTCGGCGCATCGATATGTCGTATCTTTAACTTTACAGCTGATTTCTGATTCATGTCAGTTAATCTTTACTTTCTACTGAAGGCGACACTACGGTGACAATAAAGCAGAAGCTCATGTTTGAGCAGGACGTGAAGAAGAAGAGCTCCTAATCTGCAGCTGAAGCTCGGTTCATCTCGGCCCTGATCACCAGAGGAGTTAACCAGCTTGAGATAAACATCCTCGTTTGGTGGAGCACATAAAAAACATCACGTAGCCATGCTGACCAGGTTCAATATTTGATTTCCATCATGGGAAATGCGTTTGCCTTCTCTCCAAGATGAAGACTGATATCAAACTGAGACACTAGAAAGCTGATCAACACGTTCGATGCTTATTTAAACGTGTGCTCGGGCAGAAACAGGATGTTTCCAGGTTTAATGTCCATCAAGACGCAGCTTAACTCCTGAAACCACGGATTTTAATTAAAAACAACATATAATGTGTTTTTGGTGAGTTAACTTCAGACACAGCTCATCCTGCAGAGCACAGACACTCTAATGTCACCATGACTCAGTTTTCATTGACCTACTCTGGGTTCACACTCATTCAACGCCCTGTGTGTGTGAACAGCCTGTGTTCTGCAGGATTTAGGTGCAGGATCACTGACAGGAAGCAGAGCGAAGAGGAGGAGCCAGCAGGTATGCTTCAGATGTTTGCACACGTGTGTTTGCTCGTGTTTCACCTGCGAAATGAGCAGCTGCATATAACCTGAGAGAGATGTGACAGAGCCCAGCGACGAGCAAACAGCTGCAGGGGCGTTAAACTAAACCACCCGACACACACACACACACACACACACACACACACACACACACAGACACACACACAGCAGGCAGCAGGTGAGTGTGTGTGGATAAGATCTACAGCTAAACTCATTTCCCACAGTTCACTCAATAACGTTGGTCTGAGGGTTACAGCCGCCACAGGAAATCAATGTGACGCCTCGTGTGTGTGTGTGTGTGTGTGTGTGTGTGTGTGCGTGTGTGTCCTCTTTATTTACTCACGCCTCCTGCTCTGCTGTGAGTTAGTGTGAGTAGCTGCAGCGTTCAGATGCAACAGGTCAGACGTCAGTGATCACAACAAACAGCAACAAACCAAGGCGGCGATCGATCATCTGATCAGTCTCTGAACTGACTTCATTTCAAATTCGACCTTTGTGTGAATGCATTTTATTTTAGCTGCTAGCTTCTGCAGCTTCATGCTAAAGAACTGAAGCTAAAGAACATTTTCCCTGCTCTGTTCGTCTGATTTGTATGAAAACTTAACACATATAGCACATCCTGTTCACTCCGTCTGTTTAGTCGTTTTATTATAATGCACTTTAATTGTTACTCTCTCCGTGACAAAAGGTGAAGCTCTGCACACAAATCAGCCCAGTGACTCTATGCAACGTGCTAAACTCTGTTTTCAACAAAACACCAAAACAAAGCAGTTAAACTGGACGAACAACACGTCGTTAGTGTGTCCACTTCAGGTCCAGGTGCATATGTGAGAGACGCCCCCTGAAAAGGAAGCTGGATCACTCATCTATCTTAATCAGGAGCTGCATGAATCAGCCTCCAGTTGCATTAACACGCTGGTCATTGCATTTCTTCCTGCACCCGCGCTGATGATGGTAAAAACTTAAACCACATCTGAGTCGGACGAGCGAGGCCGGAGCAGAGGAGGATGTGTCATGCATCATCCTGGAGGAAGCGCTCATGTTTAAACTCTGATGCACAGACTTGGCGCTGTCTTTACAGTGTGTCATCTAAAAGATTTTGCAAAATCCACATTTGCATAAAATACAAATATGGAAAGCAGAAGCTGTGAGAGGCCAAAAATAAGACTGAGACGAAACAAGTTTGATGTTTAAGACAGAAAATAGAAACGAGGATCAAAGAAGATTAAACGTTTCATCTGAATGTGAGCGCCGGCGTTTGAACAGATGACGCCGTCCTCCTCCGACCCTTCACATCGTTTCTGTGCGAGCCCTGACTGCGGCGCGACGCGAGCCGTCAGCCCCGTGCACACCGACCCCGGCAACCTGCCACAGCCTGTTGCTATGCAGGAGTCCCTCCCGTCTCACTTCGCAACCTCGTTCTCTTTTAAGAATACAACAGGAGGCGGTGACGAGCAGCACAGAGGAAGGAGTGTGTCCACGTGTGTGTGTGCATGTGTGTGTGACAGACAGATACCCCTGTTATTACAGGGAGGAGCATGAAAATTGCTGCTTCAAAGCGATAAGTAGAGCTCTGTCTCTGCGGGAGCAGCCACTTCTGACTCAGGCTGACAGAGGAGGAAGAGGAAGAGGAAGAGGGCAACTCATGGAACGACAGAACAGAGAAGAAGTGACGACGCACGGTCGAGCGCACAAACGTCAAATCACGCCTCGCAACCTTGACTTGCATCATAAACGTAAATCATACGCAGATGGAGGAAACTGAATTAAAACAAGCACACACACACACACACACACACACTACATGCCAGCAGTGTTACATGTGACAGTGTCTCTCACACACACACACACACACACACACACAGAGTCAGACAGAGTCCTGTTTATCCATCAAAAGACAAATCCAGTTAGCTGACCTTCATGTTGGAGCAACTCCTGCTGAGCGTCTACGACCTGCGAGGAGAAGGAGGAGAGGAGGAGGAGAGGAGGAGGGGAGGAGGAGGAGGAGAGGAAGCCGAGGATGGAGAACAGAAAATAAACTAATGTAGCGACAGGAACGAAAACGAGGAGTGGAGAGAAGGAGACGCCGGCTGCCAGACGTGAAAACCATCCTGAACTAATAAAGGAGGAGGGTTGCGGCGCGGCGCAGCGTACCTCTTGGAGCGCCGCAGCATGCTTCTCTCGGGCAGTGAGAAATTGGAGAGCACCGTCCAGAAGGAGTCAGACATGCTAACACTACGGCAGACGCACCACCATCTCGGCGGAGGACGTGGTTGGCAAACAGACGCTGGCTTCCACCTGTCAGACCGGCGAGAGCGGAGAGTGTGCTGGTGTGTCTACCCTCTCCTCCCTCCCTCTCTCTCTCCTCCCTCCCTCTCCTCCCTCTCTCCGCTCAGCAGTGCCTCCCCCTCCCTCCCTGATGCTCTTTTCTTCCTCTCACCCGTCTGTTTCTGAGTGCAGCTCTTATCGACTCCGGCGCAGAGAGCCATCACCAGCTCACAGATGTTTGGTTCAGTCGTATTTCCAGGCTGCTGTTCCTCATGTTCAGGTAAACATGTTGTTATTTACATGTTGCTTCACCTTTTTAGCACTTTTCCCTGAGAGTCACGTGACACATGAAACATCAGATCATGTGCTTTATACTGTGGATTCGACCCTTTAGAGATGAGACGCTTCAGAGCATTTGTCTTTTGGTATCGTGACGTCTTTCCGAGTTAAACAGGAAGTGCAGGCGGGATGTAACGTTTCAGGGAGTTTAATTGGACCGTTTGAAAAGTGGGCGGGGTCAGAGCAGACAACCATCACCTCGTAATCAGACACACTCGCTTGTCAAAACTGTGCTAACCGAAGATTTAGCTCTGTGCTGCAAACAGCTGATTGGCGGCTGGATGGCAGTGATTGGTCGAAATGGTTTGTTTTTTATTTATTTTTAATGAAAGAATACAAATATATAGATTATTTACATGCATTTAGTAAAACAGGTTACGAGGGATGCTAATGCAAAGGGCTAAAAGCCTTTTTTCCTTCATATCTCTGGGTGTTTGGGATCGTTTTGGACGGCTCAGTCCGATGTTAGCCAACGTCGTGCGATGACGGATGGCTGTTTGTAGCGCCAACGAATGCAAAACACAACAAAAACTCATCTGTTGCTTTCAGGTTGTTAGTTTCTGTTCTGTGTGTGTGTAAAATGTTACAAGTGGCTGTTTTGTGATCATCGGCGCGGGCGTCCGGTGACAAACACAGACAGTCAGGAAGCTGAAGACACACACACTGACAGACAAACAAACAGGTGTGTTACGAAGTGACACGGAGCGCCTCTTACCTCCAGAGGAAGGGGTTTCCTCGCTGGTGAACAGGGGCTGACAGAGGGCCGTCAGAGGCGCAGAGGGAGGGTGTGGAGGAGGAGGAGGAGGTGAAGGGGGAGAGGGTGACGGTGGGGGGCTGAACGACGGAGGGATGAAAGGAAGTGGGGGACAGCAGGTGCTGGAGGAGGCTGCTGTTGCCGTGGCAACGCAGCTGAGCCGGCGACCAGATTCTGCCAACAGAGGGGAGGGTGAAAGAAAGGATGAAGAGAGGAGGAAGAGAGCCGGGTGAGGACGGAGGGATGTGTGACGAGGACACCGCACGTGTGTGTGTGTGTGTGTGTGTGTGTGTGTGTGTGTGTGTGTGTGTGTGAGACGAGATATTAGCTAGAGCTAGCAAAGCTTAGGAGTGGAAAACATCCATCTGCTCTTTGACTTTGCCTGTTCTGCTGCACCTCACCCTGACAGGTCATGACACACTACAGTTACTTTAGTTACAGTTACTTCTCTCAAAAGTAACTAAATTATTAATTATTGCATACATTAGTTTGTTTAAATGCAATTGATTATTTTAGTGTTAATGTTCTCAAATTACCAGGGGCAGCAGAGACCAGCCGCCTGTGAGCTGCACCTGTGTTGTCTTGGCTGAACAGGAACTGGTCCTCTGCAGCCATCCACTGAAGCTCTTTCAGGAGGAAGCAGCACATTTGAAGTACTTAGGTGAAAGGAATTTATTTTTAAAATGTTACTCCCCAAAGTTGCAGTTTCTGTGCTTAAAAGTAGAATGATAATGATAAATCTGACTTGTTGGACTTAATAAATACTTATAAATAAATATATAATATAATAAATAATAATAATGTTTGCTGAAGTGGAAATTATACTAACGCTACATCCCATCTAATGCTGAAGTCCAGGATTTAGTATAAACAGCCACATGTTTGCTAGCGCTAGCCGCCAAAGCCAATGGTCCTCCAGAACAAACGTGGGAGTTTAGCCAGCGTGTGCTTTGATCACGGGGCTCAGCGCTGCAGACAGATGAAACTGAATTATTTCTACGTGAACTTGTTTTGAAATGAGCCAGTCTGCAGCCTGGAAACACAGGCCATCAACAGTCCTGCTGCTACAATGTTCAGGGGTTTCAGAGATGCTGATGCTGACTGTGATGAGTTTCATGTCAGGAGATTCACATTCATGAAGCTGTAGCACTTCTTGACCGTGAGTGGTGCTGTCGCATGGGCGCCTTTGATAAAGTGATGAGACTGATTTGGCTTGATTTCAGGGCTGACTGAGCCCAGAGATCCAGACATCTCTCTGCCGCCTGCAGATGTCCCTCACAGCAAACGTGGGAAGCCACACCGGGGTTGATGTAACGTTGTGGATCTGCTTCACTGAGCTCAGTCAGGACTAAACCAATTTTAGGCCAAACTTCGCAGGAGGCGCCGATGACAGACAGAGATCATGAATCAGGTTTATTGTAACTGATTTAAAGTGCAGCAGCATCAGAGCAAGTGCAGATACAGAGCTCTGCTGGCAGCTGGCACAGATCTGCAGGGCACAGAGACCTTTAAAAAGGGCGGGTCTTCAGAAGCCTCCCTTCACCGGGTGGGACAGAATGGGTGAGGCAGCCCGCTGTGAAGTCGAGGGCTGCATGCTTTTGGGTTTATAAGAGTTTCTCTCCATGTTTGCAGCTGCCATTCAGGCAATTGACACTGCTTCAAAAGCCAAACAAGAGGAAGTTCTAATTACTTTAAATTAATTTACAGGTTTGTTTAAGCCACTCCCTCGGGCTTGAGGAGTAAATTTAAACTTAAAAGGAAAATTGAGTCAGAAGAGCTGATCCTGTGTGAAACCACAGCATCGAATCGAACGCTCGAGGCTGGACAGGGTTTCATCTTCTGTCTGTCTAATGTTATTACTTCTACACTGTCTCCTGCATTCACAGCGATCCAGTGGCAGCAGTGTTCAAACACCCTGAGGCTCCCCTGTAAAATGCAGGAATGGTGTGTGAAGGGAATCACGTGTGGAGCCACTGCAGGAGGGGTGATTAAATGTAGTTAATGACAGACTGTACAGCAGGAGCTAAACGAGTGAATCCAAGCGGCTACTTCCTGTAAAAGACCGAACTCATTTAATTATAAACTGCTCATTAAAATATTGCTTCATTTGCATTTTTAGTTTGGTTGAAGAATCAGAATGGGACATCAGAGCGAGTAATTACTATTTGTTATCGACGTGCCGTTGTCGCCTCTGAAACGTCTCATGTTCCGGTCTCCTCGCGGTTTTTCCACCGTCACGGTGACCCGGCGTGTATGTACAGTATGTATGTACTGTATTATGAATGTGTGTACGTTAGCCCCGCTTCCTCCTCCCCCGTCATTAATTTGTATTTCTAATGCAGCGGCAGGTTCAGGGCGTCGCACACGTTGTTTCTAATCTCTACAGGAAGACAAACCCGCTTTTACATAACACCTGTTTACGCAATTAACCTTATTAAATACCAAATACCTGCAACACGTTCACGTCAGCTTCAGCCGGGTTGTGTTCAGTGTTGATTAGCTAATCTGAGCTCGCTAACATGCTAAGATAAAGGACGAATCTGATGGCATTTGCATTAAAATGATAAACAACAACTTCGATTATTAAAGTGAATCCAAGACCGTTTCAGATCGGCTTCACTTCCTGGTTCAGAAATACCGCCTCTGCGTGCAGCCCAAAAGTTGTGTCTGTGCGTCACAGCTTGATAAATCCGACTTGATCAGCTAAATATACATTTCTGTACGGCAAAATATTGATAAACTGACTCTGGACCCAGCTGTAAAGGACACATTGTGTCATGTTTCGATAACCATCTGGGATCAGCTGTAAGATATTGATATTTCTGTGGTGTCAGCAGCAGCTGATAAACTGTGATTCCCGATCAGGCCAAAGGAACACATTTCGTGCGTCAGCAGCAGCTGATAAACTGACTGGACTTCAGCTGTAAGATTTGATTTTTGTGCCAGCAGCTGATAAACCGACTTGACGGTGTCAGCAGCGATAAACTGACTCTGGATCAGCTGTAAAGATTACCATTTCTGTGCTCCTCTTTCAGCTGCTGTTGAGCTTTTAACTCATCTGAAGCAGATGAAGGATTTCAGTCGTCGGACGTCTGATTCGAAGTATCAGAGAAACAAGCTGAGCAAACGTTAGCAGCAGTTTCTGCCCTTGCCGCCTCCAGGACGTCCTGCAAGGCCGATACAAGCGTGGGGAGAAACAGTGGTTTTTAAGGTGAAACTGCTTTTATTCAGTGTTTCTCTGGGTTTGAATCAGCGGCTCTGTTTGTTTTGTTGGAGAGGAGGAGACCTCTGTGGAGAATTCAGCTCCCAGTAAAAACCTCCTGAACCATCAACACTGAAGGAATCCCAGCTGACAGGAAGACAACAACTCCCAGCATCCCACGCTGCTGCGCCGCGTCACATGACTGAAGCTTCTGTTAATTTTGTGATTCAGAGTGGCTCAAAATGACATCTTGCACTTTAAGATGAAGATGAAACATTATGAAAACATGCTAAACATATTAGCATGCTAGCTTTGCCACTGCGGGCGTGTTAGCATGCTGATGTTGCTTAAAACTTCACTTCATCACAGAGCGACGGCTGCAGACTCACAAACGTGTTAAATCGTTTTCTTTTGACAACGTTTTCTATAAAACATGCTTCAGACCTGCTGAAGCTGTGTGAAGCCAAACAGACGAGGAAGTAAAACACAAAACCAGCGCTGCTGATATGAATCTGATCTGGGTTCTCTCTGCCTCACACACACACACACACACACACACACACGCTCTGTGCACGGCGTCTTACTGGAGGCGGAGGTGTGGGGCTCCTGCTCGCTCCTTCCTCCTCTTCATCTTGTGTCCTGGGACAAAAGGCTCAGCTGTAATCTTTAATAATCCACTGGGCTGCATCGCCTCATCTGTCCGTCACACTCATGCTGCACCACACGACCAGAAACAGCCCCGCAGTCACTCCGGCATGAGTCAAAGCCCCGACAACACAGAGGAACGACCACCGAGTGTGTGTGTGTGTGTGTGTACGTCAGCACCTGCTCTTATCTACACACACACTCAGTTATGTGAGGTATCTGGGGTAGAGTGTTCCTTCACCAGCAAGCTCGGGCCTGCTGAGTCACAAACTAACAGACGGCCTCAGATCACACACACACAAACACACATGCAGGCTGTGGCGCCACACACACACACACACACACACACACACACACACACACACACACGCTTCTCTGAGCTCAGTAAACAAACTCGGTGTGTGTGTTTCGCGGCTCCTCGTCTCCTCTGGAATAATAAATATAATCCAGAGGAGTCAGAGACGAGTCCTGAGCGGCTGCATCGCGTCAGAGAGTAAAGACGAAACTCTTCGCACTAGTTGCTCGCCGAGGATCCGGAGGACAGAAGGTTCAGAGGGACGCCGGCGCCCGCACGTCCCCAGGAACAGAGCTCCTTCCCTGGGCACAGTCCGCCCCGTTAATCCCTCCTCCTGAGTTCCTGGAAGCTTCAGCTCGTCTGATCGCTGTGATCAAACTGTCCGCTGACGGACGAGAGGACTGAGTCTCAGCCCAGAGAGGGAGGGAGGAGGGGGAGGGAGGGAGGCGGGAGCAGGGAGACGTGAGGGAAGACTGAGACGTGCACTGTCTCTTATTTTGTGAGGGAAAGGGAGTTTTTGATATTTTCACTCTGTGGAGCAGGAAACACCTTCAGTTTCAAGAGTTTGCATTAAAATCAGCAGAAAATGGAAATAAAAACTGGATCTAAGACAAATCTTCAAACGCTTCATTCACTTTATCACTTTTTGGGAATTTTCTCACTTTATTGGCCCTTTAATAACTTTTAAATTGACTTTTTAAAATCTTCTTTACTTTAATGTCTTTCTTAAAAAGCAGTTGGACTCAAGATTTTTGTCGAAAAAGCTTTAAAAATGACTTTAAATCAATATTTTTGCTGTTAATTGAGTCAAATTTGAAGTAAATAAATCTGTAAACTGCTGTGGTGTCATCTGTGAGCGGGAAATATTAAACTAAACTCAAAGAACAACTTTCCTCAGACCGTTGTCTTCCTCTGTGCGTGTGTGTGTGTGTGTGTGTGTGTGTGTGTGTGATCACAGCGTGCAGGAAGACGTGCAGCTGTCCTCGCTCTGTCTCTGTTCTGGTTTCTGAGAAGCTGCTGACCCTGTCGGGCTAAATGCAGATCACATGCCAGATCGCTAATTCATAAACAATGAGGTGGATCACAGACGGCTCTGACCGGGGGGGGTACACACACGCACACACGCACAGACATGCATCCACACACACTCACAGCTAATGTGGGGTGATTACTAAACTCACGTAGGAGCACACGAGAATGTCATTACACACCGATCTGAACCTGTGTGCGTGTGTGTGTGTGTGTGTGTGTGTGTGTGTGCCTGTACGATGGGAATCAGTGTGTGCCGTGTGTTTTCCCTCAGACCCACTGCTCTCTGTCGCAGGACTGATTAATTTAATCGATTTACTCGACTTTCAGATGCTCAACTGAATCTGATCCGGCCACAGCGAACACACACTCCTCTGTGTATGTGTGTGTGTGTGTGTGTGTGTGACAGCAGTTTGTCGTTCACTCACATTCAGCACAGTCTCTAATATCAGCTGAGAACCAGCTGAACTAAGGTGGAGACAGTTTTAATCGGATTCATTAAATACGAGGACGCCTGCCTTCCAGGGATCCTCTCCCTGATGAAGGCAGTGAGGTGAGGCTGAAAGCTCCTGAAAGGCCAATAAAGGGACCTGGTCTTGTTTCACCTACGATGGTGCCAACACAGTGCGTTAGCCGGGTACTCAGACTGTACTGTTCACACGTTTCTGTGAACTGCACCTTATTTCAGCTCCAAACGTCTGTTTTCAGTTTTACCTTCTAATACACTGATGATCTGTTAATTCCTGCGGCTTACATCCCACAGCAGTCAGACTCTGATTGGAGGACGCACTTCCTAATCTTGTTCCCTTGTTTTCTCATAATCTCAGCATGCACGCAGCTTCATGTGCATTTATTTTCTGCCTCACGTCTAAAAATATGACCTGAGTCGATTCATGTGTGCAGCAGACGAGGATTAAAGCGGGAAACAGAAGCTGGGAAATCAAACTCCAGCATCTCTGCAGTAAATCAGAGCGGGAGTGAAGCGCAGAGCGCTGTCGGTCTTTGGTTTGACACTCAGAGACAAAAGACAGTGCCGGCGTCGGTGCCACCAGTTCCTCATCTGCGTCCATTAAAGAAGACATGCAGCCGGCGCTCAGGAGACAGCAGGACGCCGCAGCCACCGCCGCCGGCCAACTG
This sequence comes from Datnioides undecimradiatus, assembly GCA_008933995.1. Taxonomy (NCBI): domain Eukaryota; kingdom Metazoa; phylum Chordata; class Actinopteri; order Lobotiformes; family Datnioididae; genus Datnioides; species Datnioides undecimradiatus. Next base: position 24,295,237 of record WARS01000029.1, read on the forward strand.
TCACTTCCACTGAGTCCGCTCAGAGTCAGAGCGGGAAGATCACACAAACGACCAGCGCCATGAACACACACACACACACACACACACACACACACACACACACACACACAGCATCCAACCCCGCGGCTCTGGTCTGATATTAAGAACCTGATAAAGCAGCTCCGCGTCTTCAAAGAGCTGCCGGGAGATGTGAGAGAGATACGAGCCGCCTGTTCTTCTGACGGCAGCTTTTATTGTTTCTGTCTTTATTGTTATTATGTGTGTGGGTCCTGAAGCAGCGTGTGGACAAACAGGATTTCCTCTGGAGCAAACCTGCAGGCGATCAGTGCACGAGCTGATGTTTTGGTTTTGGCTTGGTGAAACTGAAACTCCTGACAGGTCTTATTCACTGTCCTGGTGATGATGTGCTCATCTGTACACACACAGCTGCTAATAAGCTTGGTTCATGCGCTGCCATGCAAACTTCAAATCCCGGCATCACAACAAATGACGAGAGGCCTGAATCACATCAGTCATGTACAGATCGGTACAGAGGGTGAAGCTCCTGCAGCTCCTGTGACCTGCGAGCTACAGTGTTTCTGTCAAAGGAGTCTGGTGCAGCTGAAGCGAGTGAGACAATAACTTCTGACAAAGCAGTAGAAATATTCCAAATAGCATTTGCTAAAAGTGATTCTGATGTTTTTAGGTGTTTACAATCCATTTCACAGCTTTGTGTGTGAACACAAACAGTAGTATAAAGCTGTAAAATACGGTGTGTAGCTGCAGGAAGCAGCGCTGAGAGACGTGACCTGCGCCTCGTCTGAGCGCTGCCGCTTGTGTTTCAGAGTAAAAGAGAAACTCCAGAGAGTAAAACACCTCTGAGGCGTCGCCGTGGCGATGAACCTCGTTTTCCAGCAGCTCGACTGAATCTCTGACTTTTGTCTCCGAACATGTTGAACTCTGAGAGCAGGACAATAAATCAGCTGCCTGGCTCACACACACTCACACACACAGATATAAATAGGTCTGCATCTATCTACTGTGGGATGCTCAGCTGTTCTGGTGCGCGCACACACACACACACACACACACACACACACACAAAGTGACTTTTCAACTTTGTCCTTTCACCTTTTACTGGAAGCTCTCGGTAAAACAGCTGAGACAAAGGAACAGGATCACATTTAAAGGACCAGTGCGTGAAGTTTAACGCTAACAACAGCACACACACACACACACACACACACACACACACAAAGTTAACTCTGCTGCAGGAAGAGCTGCGGTGAAAGAAGCTTTTGGTCCACATCTAAAAACAGACTTTAAACCAGCTTCAAATGTGTTTTTCTGTGAGTGGTTCAATGCTAAACTCCCTCAGAGCCTTTCAGGCGACAACAGAGGCAGGGCCGGCTCTGATTGGACAGACGACAGAGAGGATGATGGGTACTTACAAGCTGCCTCTTCTGGGAAGGCTCAGCTCCTTCTGAAAGAGAGAGAGAGAGAGAGAGAGCGAGAGAGTTACTAAAATGACAAATCTAAGTAATAATCAGACAGTATTGTTGTGCTGTTGACGTCACACTGTGCAGCAGTTGTGTTGGTACAAACGTCAGTACAGCTGTTTGACCAACAGGTGTCACTGTGACACAACCTGTGCAGCATCACATCTCACGCCAGCCCGCAGCTGAGGCGTTTCCAGTGAGGAATGGCGCAGAACGACCTTGTTGTTATTCAGGCTGCGCTATTTAAACAATTCTTTGACATCAAAGTGACAACGACACAAACAAAGAAACTGATCTAACAAACATTTCTGCAAATCACACAAAGGAACGCTGCATCTCGTCTCCAAACGCACACACTGCTGACCTCAGGTGACCGCAGTCAGTGTGAAGCTGCTGAACGTCTCCACATGCAAACGCAAAGAGGTGAGTTTGTTTTGTGCACCTGAGCTACAGCTTCCACATGTGACCACCAGGGGGCGGAGGAGCATCACTGAGCTCATCAGGAGAGTTTACAGAGGCCACGACTGATGAATGCACACAGCAAACAACCTGCAGCCTCTGAGTCTGTCTCTTTACCAAAGACAGCTTTATTGTTTCGTTGCTTTAACTGCAGAAACATAAATAAATAAATAAATAACTTTGGTTTCATCTGCTGCTGCAACGCTGAACTCGACTGTGCACAACCTGCAACCTGACAGCTCCTAGAAACAGACCACCGACATTACAGCCTTCCTGGAGAGCACCATCTGGTCAATATAGCACTAATCACAGTGTGTGTGTGTGTGTGTGTGTGTGTGTGTGTGTGTGTGTGTGGTGCACGGATGTTGCAACCGTGTGTTGCCAGGTTTCCAAAGTAGGTGAACAGCTGGTTTAACTTTGAAAAACACCATTAACACTTTAATCAGCATCCATCAGGGTGAACAGCACCCAATACAGAGCAGCTAACACACACACACACACACACACACACACAGGCGCATGCACACACACACACACACACACACACACAGGCGCGCGCACACACACACACACAGTTTTACGTGAATCCATGCTCAGTCTAGGAACCGTTGTAATGTTTTGAGGTTTGTTTAACTAATGAATCCAAAACCTGTGAAAAAACGAATTATTGCTGATTCATTTTCAGCAACTAATCGATTAGTTAATTGATCGACAGAGGCTGCTGTAATGCTGCATTCATGTGCAATCCGTAAAAACCACGTCCCTCATGCGTTAGCTTGTGAACGCAGCACAAACAGCAGCACATGAAGAAGAAGAGGAAGTCCTTCTTCTTCTTCAGGCTCTGCTTCCATCCTGTTTTTATCTCCCTATCACACACTCACACTCTGTCTGTCTCTCACAGACTCACACACACTCACACACACTCTCCAAACACACTCTGTGCTCCTGCGTGGGACGGCTGTGTCATCGGACTCAGATGAGCTTCCCGTATCTCTTCACATCTCTGTGTGCGGATAAGCTAATGGACATAATGGAGTTTAGGTGAAGCGCAGTGAGTGGGTGAGTGACTCTGAGTGTGTGTGTGTGTGTGTGTGTGTGTGTTGTGATAACATCAATCAAAATGTTGCTTTTTTTAATTTTGCCTCTGCAGAGCTGTCAAATTACCAATTATGTGTGTGTGTGCACTAGTGTGTGTGTGTGTGCGCACTAGTGTGTGTGTGTGTGTGTTCCTGTCAGTCAGAATGGACCCAGTGATTCTATTAGTCCTGGGAACAGATGTTGTCCAGATGCAGAGGGACAGGAGGTGGCCGTGTGTCTCCTGCAGGCTGTGTCACACTGCAGGTCTGAAAGCCTCGGTGCAGCAGGTACAGGTGAGGAGTGTCCCGCTCCACCCGTTCATCCACCCTTAAAGATTCCACGCCTGATTACACTTTATGGATAATTATTGATCATTATTGCACAGAGACTCGACGAGTTTGGAGCCAATTAGCTGGCGAGAGTCTGAACAACGGAGACAAAGAGAAGTCATGATGAGAGTCGAGTGTTTCATCCTCCGCCCTCACACGTCTCTATAATGTGAAATGATGTGTGTCTGAAACGTCTGACAGTTTATTGTGTTATACTGTGTGTGTGTGTGTGTGTGTGTGTGTGTGTGTTGCAGCTGCTGCTATCTGAGCCCTGGGGGAGGATGTTCATCCAAACGCCACCCTGCAAAAATAACCCAAGAGTAAAAAAAAAAAAAAAAAAAAAAGATAATGCCCAATAAAACACACACACGCATGCACACACACACACACACACACACACACACACGCATGCACACACACGCATGCACACACACACACACACACACACACACACACACACACACACACACACACGCATGCACACACACGCATGCACACACTAAGAGCAGCCTGCCTCTGTTAAACAAACCAAACGAGCACAAAGCGAGCTGTGATGAAATTATCTGCAGTGACGGTGAAGATAAGAGGAGCAGAACACGAAGCCCGATGGGGGGGGGGGGGGTAAAAGGGTAATGCAATCACAAAGATGGAGGGAGGGAGGAGAGGGAGAGGTGGGGGCCAAAAGGAAACAGCTCAGAGACAAACTTCTGATTTCACAACATGATCCAAAACCCCAGCGTCATGGTGCATTCAGGTGCACCTCGTAAATGTAGAAGCCTATATTTACACGACCATGATGTGATTTGTGCAGCAGGACAGTTCACCAGGTTCAGCCTCTGGGTCACAGGAAGCTTCCTGCAGTAATATGATCTGTCAAATGTTGCATAAAGGCAGGTGTGTGATCTGATTTTCAGAAGAGAGCGCGTGCAGGACACAGACTCCAGACCTGCTCGTGCTGCTGTGATGACAGCAGGAAGGAACAGGTCCCTCTGCACATGCAGCGATGCCTTAGTGGTGTTTAAAACAACTTCAGCTACATAAAACAGAAGCTGCACCGAATAAAACCAAACTGACGGAGGCACACACACACACGGCTGTCAGCAGGTGTCAGGAAGACAGACGCACACACACTCAAACACACACAGCTGACAGCAGAGGTGACAAATGACTAAACATCACACGCGGCGAGGAGGCGGCGTGCTACCAGATCTGTCCCGGCCTGACCCAGAACTGGGTCTGCAGTTCATTTAGAAACCTGCAAACACAACAAACCCACTTCTTATATTATCAATGCACTAAACCAGGTGCTCGGCTCTGATCAATCAGCCTGTTGCTCTTTCGTTCTTTGCAGTGCTGAGCCTGTTTTTGCAGATGTGTATCATTAATGTTAGATGTTAGTACTGATGTTAACTGGAAGCAACAGAACGTCAGATGTTTGCTCGTCGTGCACGAGTAAATGAGTCGATTCAGCTTCATCAACGTGTTTAACTCATTTTCTAAACACTGCATTTTAAAGTTTAAACCAGTGATTGCATTGACACACATCCTGTCCCCCGACACACATACACACGCACACCCCGTCCACCGACAGACACACACACACACACAGACTGCAGCATTTACCCAACAAACAGGCCTGTAGGTCCTGAAAGCAACATGAGAATAGACTTTCCTCAGACTCAAAGTGTGTGTACACAGTGTCTAGCACATGTATATGCACAGTACATGTGTTTGTGTGTGTGTGTGTGTCATGTATTTAGCTGTTCCACCCAGGGGCCCGATCATAATAACATGTTTTAGTCGAGCTAAAAACATGCAATTAACAGGAGGATGCAGGGGAGCCGAGCTCCACCGGAGACAATTAGAGCTGCAGCAGCAGCAGCAGCCGGCAGCCAGAATTCATTATCAACACTGTGAATACTGATGAGACAACAGTGACAACAAAGAGACTCGGGGAGGACACACACACACACACACACACAGTGTAGTAACTCAAGCTGCAGGGCAGAGGCTCAGAGAGTCTAATGAGTCAACGCTCATATTAAGTGTGTAAATGGTTCGGAACATTACATCGAACATGTCGAGCAGAGCAAAGAGAACAAAGTTGATCAACTGTAACATGAAAACTCTGGTTTATCACAACTTTGGTTCATATTTTCATGTTCAAACATACCTGCACACATTTACGCCACAATCTTAACGAGATTTCACTGAAATTGCTGCAACATTAGATCTGGGTGCTGAGGCAACGTCCAGTTTCAACCTGCCTCCGACCTTTGAGGGAACAGAGAGCTGGAGAATCCCTGATGAAGCGCAGAAGCTAACGAATCAGCTGTTTAGCATCATCTGTTTCTATGTGAGATCAATGATCAAAGCATCAGAGGCAGGTCTGCAGTCAGTTATGAAGCAGCTGAAAGTGTCTGTTTGGCAGATCTCGCTGTTTAATTACGGCATTTACACATAAGCTAATGTATTAGCATTTAGCTGAGTGGCCACTTTAGCTTATTAGCTCATCCTGTAATTAGTTATTAAATCACCAAGCTTACTCCTGCACTTAGAGGCTAACGTGCTAAGCTAACAGGTTACAATGCAGTTTGTTAGCCAGAAGCTGAATTAATGACTGATGGCTGCAGATTCTCATAGATAACGATAATCTCATGACGCAGTTTCACTTATTAATTCATTATAAAAGCAGTGAAACGATAACGAAAGTGAAGTCACACAACACGCAGGTCTGACAGGAGATGTTTCTCAAAGTCACACAGCCTCCCGAGGTCACTTCAGTGCAGTAAACAAATATCTCAGTAAATAATAAACAAACAAAGGCTGTTTACAAATAACAGATGGGTAAAACAATATTTAGAGAACGTAGAATCATTTTGTGTTAAGAATAATCTGCATTTCACTGCACTAATCACTCCTTTGAACAGAAATGTTGGATATAATCTCTCCCTCTTTGCTGTTTTTAAGGCTGTGCTGATGACTGTTATTAGATTTCATCACTTCCTGCAGGTGTTTTCACAGTAAAAGCACACCAGGAAAGGAAAAGCTGGAGGCTTTTAATGTGAAACAGCTGTGCAGGAAGTGCACATTAGGACCAAATGACAGTAGTGTCTGTAATAAAGCTGCTTTGAGTGCAGGCCTGTCCCACTGCAGCTGAGCTCAGTGAGAGCCTAACAGAGAATTTACAGCAGCCGACACTTCGTCATTTAACAAACTACTACAAAACTACTTAAAACCGGCCTTTTTAAAATGAACAACTGTAAAACTATCTATGTTGTTGCTCTGCTCCACGGTCCTTTGTGCTGCAGACGAGCTCCAGGGGAATGACAGTGAAATACAGCCGTCGACTAATTGTGCGTTGGCGTCCTGAGGACACGAGCGGCGTCCTAATGAAAGCTCTGCTGCTGCTTAACGGCCGCCAGGAGAGACTCTCCACCGCAGAGAGGGGCCCACAGGGACCGGTGAGGCTCTAATAGAAGGGTGTGTGAGTGTGTGTGTGTGTGTGTGAGTGTGTGTGTGTGTGTGCGTGAGTGTGTGTGTGTTTTGGGTAAAGGCCGCAAGGGTGAGTGTGTTTGTGTCCCAGAAGAACACACTTAACTATCAAGGAGCATTACGATTCGCCTGGGCCACACACTGACACATTAACACAACTAATCTCCATTACTGGGTAAGAAGAGTGTGTGTGTGTGTGTGTGTGTGTGTGTGTGTGTGCGCGCGTGTGTGTCACCAGGGGGGTTGACATCCATTTGGTTCGGCTTTTAATCTTCCAAACGAGCAGATATAACTCGTCCTACACTAATGCCACTAACAGCCCATTACAGTGTGTGTTCAATCAGTAAGAAAGGGTGTGTGTGTGTGTGTGTGTAAATGTGTAGGACAGTCTTTATATAATTGTTATAGACTCTGTGTGTGTGCGAGCGACTCTGAGCTGAGCTGAGATCAGTGGCGAATTTGCGGCCGAATTAAAGTCACATGACTGTTTTTGCTGAATCAGCACAGAATCACAGTTTGAGTCTCAACTCGCCGACACACACGGCTGAGGGGCGTCACTCCGGTGAGAAACAACATGAGCCGAGTGTGACGATAGCTCACGTGCTCTGATTGCTTTTGGGAAATTATCGTCATTTCGTGAAGTTTTGTTCTAAAAATGTGAAATTTAATCAAAGTCTATTATCTGACATTCTAAAAATGGTTCGCTGAAGCTTTAAAGTGTGACTTTGCTGATTTTGTTAAACGTGAGCTTCACTGTTCGACTCCTTTAATTTAAGAAAAGTTCAGGTGAAAGATCAGGAAGTACAGGTGGGCAGAGGGGACAAAATGACTCTGTTACCAAAACCTTTCATTGTTCCTCTGGTATTTATTCTGTTTCACACGATCAGTGGGCCGTGATTCTCGCTCACACGCTGTGTGCTGGCGAGCGCCACTTCCTGCTTCTTTAAAACACATCTATGTGAAACGTGCTGTTCTAGTGAAGCTCTGTGTGTGTGTGTGTGGTTTAGCAAGTGAGAGGGTGTGTCAGAGGCTAAGCGAACGAAGAGGCTAACAGTGGGTTTGTTCTGCAGCTACTTAGCATTAATGCTAATCTGATAGGGATTATTAGACTGCGTGTCACTGCTGAGAAGCCGTGAACACTGACTGTAAAACCGACCAGGAGAGCAGAATGAAAACAAACTAACATGATGATTAGCATGCTAGCATGTTAGCACCCAGTCTGTAGTCAGTTAGCATTAGCATCAAAGTCAGTGCTGCCACAGACATCACCACCACGTTATCCTCATATTTTACAGTAATTACAGATGCAGAGAGAGCCCCATGTGGCCCGCCTCCACCGTGCATCTCAACATGTATTGTTTATGTACAGCTGCACTATTCACTCCACACACACACACACACACACACACACACACACTCTCTATCACTTCCTGTCACACTGCAGGACACCCACACGTGCAGCTGTGAGGTCTATCGGACGGACAAGCGGATATCCAGAAGTGTACAATTATCCCAGCAGCATGTTGGTGCTCGCCCCCACCGCGGCTCAGACAACCTGCTAATTAGTTTCAGCTACGACCAACATCACACACACACACACACGGAGCTGAAAGGGGCTAATCTGGCCTCATCAGCTTGTCTATCATGAGTTCCAGTAGGCCGACACTTCCTCCAGCGAGATGCTAAACCTGCTATCAGCACCGGCAGAGGAAACAAGCTAATCCTAATTGGAATTTACACATTCAAATGAAATCTGCAACGCCTCAGTGGAAGGGCTTTATCTGCAGATAATACAGAGAGGGAGTGGCAGGGTGGAGGCTGTGTGTGTGTGTGTGTGTGTGTGTGTCCCCACAATAATTAAAACAAAGAGCTGTCTGGTGTCTGTTTCAACATGCTGAGCTGAACTGAACCACACTGGGACTGTGTATTCAGCATCCTGTGTGTGTGTGTGTGTGTGTGTGTGTCAGACAGACACTACCAAAGTCTAAATTACATTTTGACACACGGCCCCTCTTACAAACCTGGTCTCTGTTCACGTTATGAAGCAGGACCTGCTGTAACGGCCTAACAATGGGTCTGTCAGAGCCCCGGGGAGGTTCGGGCCGCAGGGCCGCAGGGCCGCAGCCTGATTTAACCAGTTAATAATCCAGCCTTGATACAGTCACATAGTTTTTTAATGCAATTAACAACTAACACATGTTCTGAACACTTTTGCTGACCAGTGGGTCCTAATCTACGAGTGGGAGTCGTTAATTAGAAGAGGAAATTAAAGAAATGATACATGTTGGAGGATTCTCCTGAGCAGTATAGTTTTAAATCACGAGGACAATCTGACAAAGCAACTCCTCAGTCAAACCTCTGTGACGAGGGGTCATGAGAATAAGAGTTTGGAGCACACAGGCTCAGGTACCCGGTGTTAAACGTAACAGACTTGATGTAAACACACAGATCTCTTGTATCTTTTAAAAGGTTTTCATTTAAATCAGAAAGGCAGCACCATGTGAGCAGGTGTAAAACACAGGTTTAATAAGAATGAAAATGAGGCAGCTTCATTAGACGAGCGTCTCTGGCTGCAGGCTGGAAGCCCTGCAGGCCCTAAAGCACCGAACTGTGGACGCCGTTAACGCTGACTCGGGTCTAACGGCCTGAGGAGTCGTTCCTGAGTGACAGAGGTGGGATTTCACCTCCCTCTCCTCTCCCTCATCCACGGCCTGAGATCTGGTGCACTCCAGCAGCTTGGAAGAGCAGAACAAACACAAACATGCGTGCACGCCAGCCGTGCCTTCATGAAAATGTGCAAAGTGCTTTTGAAACTGAGGTGAAGCTGCTTCGCTGCGATGTGTGACCCAGATTTCAGCGGCACTCTCAGCAGCGCTCTCAGCTTGCTGGGGGAGCACCCGCTCGCTCGGCGGCATGAATTCAGAGAGGCTGCGTGTTCGGATGTTACAGACACAAGGTGATCCGTGTGTGCGGAGGGAAATGAAGTCATTTCCATCCCTTTGTGTGCGCCTCTCTGTCTCTCCATCCCCCCGCTCTGCCCTCCCTCGCTCCTGCACTTTCACTTTATTATCATGAAACCAGATGAGTTTCCTGCGCCACTCCTGCCTGTCATCCCGTCATCCCGTCTTCATTCAGCTGAAAACTGCTTCAATTTGCACCTTCCTCCTGAAACCCCCTCGTCTATCAGTCTACTGTACACCCCCACAACACCGCCGGCGTGGGATCTGACAGAGATAATACTCCAAACACCACAGCTGAGCGAACCTTTGTCTGCTTCAGCGTTAACAACAGACACACACTGTTCACAGACACATCAGAGGAACAGATTACACTTTAGTTTAATATAATATTAACATTAATTATGACGTCAGACTAATTTACCTGTCGGACATTTTTGCCTAACTTGTACATTTCAGTAACTGTGCATGTGTTCCTGCTGCTGTGTGAGTCAGAGACAGTGTGTGGTGATGAGTTGCTGTGACTCCAAAGTCTCTGCAGAGCATTGAAGCTGAGTCTCTGCTTTAATACAGTCATGTGTTGCTGTGACTCCAGAGTCTCTGCAGAGCATTGAAGCTGAGTCTCTGCTTTAATACAGTCATGTGTTTCAGAAAGCAGCTTCTGACCTTTGCAGAGTCACATCGCTGCTGAATCGCTGCTCAGTCACAGAGAGAAGCTCTGTTTCACTCACACACACACTGATCAGCTCTAATTGAAGATCTTCTTCAGCTTAGTGGGTGAAAATGGTTGATTAACTGATAACTGGACACAGGAAACAGACTAGAGACAAAGAGACACAATGCATGAATGAGTAAACGGGGAAACAGCCTTTAAAGTGGTTGCAGACAGAGAGTTTAGGGTGAGAAGGTCTTTGCTGCTCAGCCAGCGGTGCCTCTATTGGTCAGACTGAAGTAAAGCTGCAAACAGTCACATTACTCATTTAAATGGGGCTGTGCAGCAGAGTGCTAACGTAGACTCGGGCTCAGCTGTCTCCAGTCAAACAGCTGCAGAGGCTTTGTCCTCGTAGGTTAGTTTGTGTCATGCACGCTGTTGATCTTGTGATCTTAGCAGCGAGGGATACACCGATGGTCACATGATGATCCCACCTCACCTGCGGCTGACGCAACCTGCCCCCACTACTGCAGCACCCTGCTTTGTTTCTGAGCAATCACCAGCCTGCACTGGGCTGGGGTTTAAAGTAACACACAGTCACAGTAAAGGAGCTGTGGTTCCAACCTGCACACAGCAGGTGGTTTAAGGTCTCTTAGCTTTACGTTCACTCAGCTGCATGAATTCACTCCTCAGGGTTCAACTCAACACTTTCAGCTGCTCCAGCAAACTTTCCAAACGACTGCGACTTCACACGTAAACAAGTGTTGAGTTTGGTGAAAGTAACGGCAGATTGTAGAGAGAACGGAGAGTAAAGAGGGGGTGATGAAATGCTGAAGCAAGAGAGCGGATAAAAACACTTTCTGTGACGGGATTAAAGTCAGTGGAGAGGGAACAGAGTGACGAGGAGGAGGAGGACTGATTATCAGCGGCGGGATGGGAGTGACAGACAGAGAGAGTGAGACAAAGAGGAGTTTGATAGACAGTTACAGAGGGAGATGACTCCCCGGGGAGAAACCCAACGAGGAGAAAGAGTGACATGTAATCTGCCTGGATGCTCTTTCACTGCCCCGCCCTCACCCTTCCTCCCCCTCCTCCCCTGCCGTGCACACAGACAACCCCGCTCACAGCTCGTCTTCATTGTCAAAGCTGATCTGCGTACGGCGGGTGAGGCGGGTACCCTGGGAAACTACAGATGAGGGGGGAGATGTGAGGAGTATCTGGGTTGGAGGGGGAGCTAACGTCGCTCGGCGCTCGGGAGCAGTCGGCCACTGAGGACCTCGGTAATTATCGTTGCTGCTTCGACAAACCGCTCTGATTTTAGCTCTCGTTTAAATCAGGCCAGTTCAATCACGTCTGGGAGTGAAAATCCAATTAGCGGCTTCTCCGGCTGCACCAGAGCAACCGCAATCCAGCTGCCAGACGGACGTGAGGTCTGCCTTCGCTCCTCGAGGTGATCCTGGCTAAACAGCTAACAGCTAGCTCACGACAACAAAACAGGAAAACATAAGTTCCTGGTGAAAACAATACGTCAGCTTTATTGTCAGCTCTGCAGCAGGTGTGTGTGCAATACACAGATGCATTCTGGGTCATACATGCTCGTGAACTCATGGTGTGCGTGATACTGGAGACGCTGGAGCAGGAGGAAGCTGGAGACTAGGAGATGCTTCAGATGCTGCACCCTGCTGCTGTCACGTGCTCTGACTAGCATGTTCCTGTTAGCTAGCGCGTTAATGTTAGCTAGCATGTTCCTGTTAGCTATGTTCCTGTTAGCTAAGCAGCGTTAATGTTAGCTAACTAGCATGTTCCTGTTAGCTAGCGCGTTAATGTTAGCTAGCATGTTCCTGTTAGCTAGCGTGTTCCTGTTAGCTGGCATGTTCCTGCTAGCTAGCGTGTTAATCTTAGCTAGCATGCTCCTGCTAGCTAACGCGTTAATCTTAGCTAGCATGTTCCTGCTAGCTAGTGCGTTAATGTTAGCTAGCGCGTTAATGTTAGCTAGCGTGTTCCTGTTAGCTAGCGTGTTCCTGTTAGCTAGCGTGTTCCTGCTAGCTTGTTGCTTTGCTGTTCCCAGGTCTGAAGAGGAGCTGCAGCACAGGAGGCTGTGGTATAAACACTGATCTCTGTCTGAGGAGCATTTACACCGCGTTCCACATTATTATGCAAATTGTGTTTAAAGGTCATAAAGGTCATTTTTTTGTCTGTCAGTTTAAACACATGGATGGGAATGTGCGTCAGGGCTCTTCCAATCACTCCAATCAATCTCAGACACCTGTGCCAATTAGTTTGCAGGTGAGTCCAAATAAAGGGAAAACTACTTAAGAATGGATGTTCCACATTATTAAGCAGACCACCATTTTCCAGCAATATGGGGAAGAAGGAGGATCTCTCTGCTGCCGAAAAGCGAGAAATAGTTCAATGCCTAGGAGAAGGTATGACAACTTTAGATATTTCAAAACAACTTCACCGTGATCATCGTACAATAAAGAGATTTGTAGCCGATTCAGAACACACACGGGTTCGAGCAGATAAAGGACCAATGAGGAAGATTTCTGCCAGACAAATGCGTCGGGTTAAGAGAGCAGCTGCTAAAATGCCACTGCAAAGCAGCAAACAGGTATTCGAAGCTGCTGGTGTCTCTGGAGTGCCAAGAACATCAAGGTGTAGGATCCTCAAGAGGGTTGCAGTTATGCATAAACCTCATTCAGCCACCCTTAACCAGCTCAGAAGCAGAAACGCCTGCAGTGGGCCTACACGTACATGAAGACTAATTTCCAAACAGTGTTGTTCACTGATGAGTGCCGTGCAACCCTGGATGGTCCAGATGGATGGAATCGTGGATGGTTGGTGAACGGCCACCATGTCCCGACAAGGCTGCGACGTCAGCAAGGAGGTGGTGGCGTCACGTTTTGGGCTGGAATCATGGGGAGAGAGCTGGTCGGCCCCTTCAAGGTCCCTGAAGGTGTAACAATGACCTCTGTGAAATATGTGGAGTTTCTGACTGACCACTTTCTTCTGTGGTACAAAAAAAAGAACCGTGCCTTTCGTAGCAAGATCATCTTTATGCATGACAATGCACCATCCCATGCTGCAAGGAATACCTGTGCATCATTGACTGCTATGGGCATGAAACAAGAAAACCTCATGGTGTGTCCCCCATCCTCCCCTGATCTCAACCCTATTGAGAACCTTTGGAGCATCATGAAGCAAAAGATCTATGAGGGTGGGAGGCAATTCACATCAAAACAGCATCTCTGGGAGGCTATTCTGACATCCTGCAAAGAAACTCCAGCAGAAACCATCCAAACACTGACAACTTCCATGGATGCAAGAATTGTGAAGCTCCTATCCAATAAGGGGTCCTATGTCAAAATGGAATTTGGCCTGTTAAGATATTTTTGATTGAAAGAGCTTTTGATTTCAGCAAATATAACCTGCAAATGCTTGCAGTTTAACTAATGACCATTTTCAGTTGTTTACAACAATAAAATGTTTTGAAACTCTATTGTGCGTAATAATGTGGAACAGTGCATTTTAAGATTTTGATTTTTTTTAAAAAAAACGTTATGATTTGGAGGTTCGTTCAAAAACAGTCGAGTTACACTCTAATGCTTGATGACTTGAAAATTATGAGAACTATCATGTTTATAGATTATTTAGGAAAAAGAGAGAAAAATTACATTTGCATAATAATGTGGAACGCAGTGTAAGGACGTCTCACCTTTAAACACACACACCTCTGACAGCTCACGGCGTCGCTGCAGCGCAGCTTGTGTTTTGTCAGAGCTGCTTGCAGACAGAACCAAACAGGAAGTGTGACATAAAACCGACCAACTGAGCTCAAAGAGGCTGAGCAGCTCAGCAGAGGAACAGAGGAGATGAAGAGCCTGTTTGTTGGTGTAAATAATATTAGTTTGTGAAGCTTCAACTGTTTGTTCCGTCTGTGATGAGACGTTAAGCATCTCTCTGTGGACAGACGTTAACAGCAGCAAACTAACCAGCGTGGACCCTCTGGAGCGAATGGATCCTGAGCTAAAGGAGCAAGTGGGGTTTGTGTTGTTCTCATATAAACAAATAAACAAACATATAAACAGCTTTTATCAAACAAATGGAGTGTGTGGTGCTGTTTATTGTTGCTGAGTATAAAGGGAAGAAAAGAAATTGTCCGGAGGAAATAGGACTGATGCTGAGTGTGTGTGTGTGTGTGTGTGTGTGTGTGTGTGTGTGTGTGTGTGTGTGTGTGTGTGTGTGTGTGTGGGGTGGAGTCTAGACATTCAATTTCACACTCTTTGAAGTTCGCTGCCTGCTGGCCAAACACAGCCGTGTGGATGAACTCAACGTGAAGAGACAACATGAGGAGGAGGAGGAACCGGAGGAGGAGGAGGAGGAGGAGGAGGAGGAGGAAGAGGAGGAGCAGGAACGTTACACCTTTTCCTCTTTCCATCTCATTCTATCAGGAAGAGTGTTTAGGTATCACGGCGACAAGTGGAGGTCAGTGTTTCTGTTTGTGTTCAACATGAAGCTGCATTCATTACTGATCCGTCTGTGTTGATCAGAAGAAAACTCATTTACCTGCTTTTTAAATCTCTATTTAACAGTTTCTGTCACAGTTTAAGTAAAACTGTCAGCTCCAGCTTCTTTAACCGTGACCTGTTGCTCGTCTCTGACGTGTCTGACAGTCACTGTTGGTCAGACGAGAGAATCGGGCTGAAGACGTCACTTTGGGCACTTTATTATATTTTAATTGACTAAACTATTAATAATTAAAAGTGAAAACGAGCAGATTAATGTTTAATTAAAGCAATGATTCGTTTCAGCCTCTGTGCGCTTTGTATTTGAGTGTTTGAACAAAGCAGATTGTGGGACTTCAAGGGTTAAGTGAAGCTTTATTTTATTAGAATTATGTCTTTGTATTTTTATAAATGTAACAGTTTTTCCTGTATTTTAGTTCAGTTTGCTGTGGTGGTAACATAGATATTGGCAAACAGGTAAGTTAATCCTATATTATGCCTGTAATATGTTATGAAATCACTCATATAACAGTTATTTGCCTATCGAGAGACCTTCAGTCGACCTAATTTGACTATTTCAGCACTAATCACTTAGTTTAGTGTCTTTAAGTGGGTCAGGTGATGATCAACACATAATGCAGTTTATTTGTTGGTGTTATTAGAACAAAATTAAGTGTTTAAGTGGTAAAAAAGTCAAAACGTGAATCTAAACTGTTAAATAAGGAAATTAAAATCATAAAATGCCACAAATGTTCGCTCATGTTTGTGTTTTCAGCTTCTTCTCTGAGGCTTCTGTCTGCATTCAGCTCCTCTCAGTCTATAGTGATGATGATACTGTAGAGCGTGTGTGTGTGTGTGTGTGTGTGTGTGTGTGTGTGTGTGTGTGTGTGTCTGCCCAGCTGGCTGAAGTGCTGATGTGGAGTGCTTCTATGGTCACTCTCTCAGCCTCGCTCACTCTCTCCGCTCAGAGGATGAGCTCATGTTATTCTCCCAGTGGTCGCCGTGGCTACCGGATGAGCTCATAGCTCGCTTCTAATTGGCTAATCTGGAGTCGGAGAAAGAGTGTGAGACTCAAACAAAAGGAAGAAATAAAAGAAAAATGTGCAAAGGCGAGAAAAGCAGCGAACCGGAGAGCGAGAGCGAGCGAGTGCAGAGCCGGGAGGTGGAGGACGGAAACCCAACAACACGAGTCCTGTTCCCACTCCTCGCTCAATCCCTCCGTCCCTCTCTGTCTCTAGAACAAACAACAAGAGGCCGAGCCAGCAGCCAAAGTCCAGCTGAGCCTCTCTGAGCTGTGTTTAACCTGCTCGCTGAGCTCAATGTGGCTTTACAGCATCAGCTCTAACTCAACACCGACGCAGGGCCTGACCTCCTCGGGGACTCGTCAGAGTTCGGCTGCGTAACGGAAACTTTGAGAAAGTTCAGCTCAGACTGCCGGACACCAGTCTTCTACGAGACTAACACTCATTTGTGCATGAACACCACTACCAGAGTCTTGTGTGTTTTAGTATTAGCTTCAACATCAGCGATTATCATCTTCAGTTACAACCACCCTGAATCATAACAAGGGATCAAACCACTTTATATTATGATTTCACTGAATATCTTGAGCTGACAGACGTACAGCTTGATATAAACCTGAAATATTTGGATCTAAAGGCAGAACTTGATGCCGTACAGCAGAAAAGCATACGTGAACAATAAGATAATCACCAAATGTGATGTCAGGGTACATCAGAAATCAATATTGTTGGTTATTGGTTAATAACTACGGCTAACAAGGCTGCAAAGAAAACTAATAAACAGTCTGATAAGTTCAGGAAGTGTCGCCTTTAAAACCAGGAAAACACGTGTAAAGAAAGTCGATCCTGATCAATCATATGAGGAGAGCTTGTCAGGGAACGTGTCTGACAAACTGCTCGAGTGTTCGTCTTTAACCTTAGTCTCAGCAGGAGATCCTCACGCATTAGAAGCTGAAACTGCACTGTGCCTCCTAAAAGCAGCCAAAGCTCGTGTTTCATCACGAGACCAGCGGAGGCAGTGAGGAGACCGACTTCAGGTGTCTGAGCCGGCCTCGCTCGGAGAACACGGCGCGCTCGATCTGTCGGTTTGTCACTCGGTGTCCTCTAACTGTCAGCGCAGGAGACAGAGCTGCAGCTAATGTGGGACGAGCGCAGGAAGCTCCGGTGTTCGTCATCGTGTTCAGATGTGCTGCAGACTGCATCACATCTAAAGCTAAAAGCAGGGCGATAGAGGCCGGACAGGCTGCTTCCTGACCGACGGTGGAGCAGGAGCGGGTTTAATACGGACACTGACCTCCACCCGTCCTCATTCCTGAGCCACCCAGGCGCCTGCAGCTGCATCCCCAACAATAACCCTCTGTTCGGTGCCTCGGCTGGTGTGGGAATCCTGAATCCACCCGCACTTCTCATGAAGGACACGTCTGATTATGAGAAACTTCCAGATCAGATGTTTAAGTCAGGAACACACACACACACACACACACACACACACACACACACACACACACTCCTGGTGTCATTCCAGCTGCATCAGCTGCACAATCTTTCATCCTGATTGGCCACGAACACCGGCTGCTCTCAGAAACCCTCCGGGACCAACTGGGGTGCATCTGCTGAACTGACGCAATGCGCCATGGGTAATTAATTACCAGGTTTCGCGGTGGAGGTAATATAAACTACTGTGGGAACTTGGGAAAGAGCGTCATGGTGCTGCAGACACTGAGGGAGCACAGACCTTTGGACCAACGTCTAACCCGTCTGAAACGTGTCTTTAACACCAACAATTAAATTTGCATACTTATTATTTGCTGTCACAGTTTGTTCTTTAAGACATTTTATAAGTTTTACACACTTTTGTTTTATTTGAGAATCCCAGCTTCTGTTTAAACTGGAAAAAAACAACTTTCCAGTGTTTTGCGTCTAAAGTTGCTCATTCTTTGCCTCCTCAGTCAACAGGGCTCGTCGTACTGTTCGGACCTGGAAACCACCAGCACTTTGCTTTTTGGAGATGACTGACTGTGAGACTGCATTAAAGATGAAGACCTCCTGCAGCTCATTGCTTTAATGGAAACCTGCAGCTGCTGATCTGGTGTCTGTTGTTCACATTCAGAACATCGACCTCCAACTTGGATCAACTGCTCTCACACAAAGTTCCAGCAAAACCTGGGCTTCATGAGCCATGACCAGCTCCACGACCTGCTTGAAGTGTTGTTTTGCTTCTAACATCAGGAAGATCAGACTCCTGATGTCTGAACATGCACCACCACTCCTGGTTCAGGTCTTTGTCAGATCCTGTATCAAGTCCTGCAGCCCCCGACTCTCTGGTCTCCCCACATACAGGTCCAAACCTCTGCAGATGATCCAGGATGCAGCAGCTCGTCTGGTCTTCAACCAGTCCAACAAAGCCCACGTCCCTCCTCTGTTTGTATCTCTCCACTGGCTCCCAGTCGCTGCTCGATCACTAAACTACAACCAAACCAGCTCCTGGTAGACCTGAACCCCTCATCCAGGTCCACACTCCATCCTGTTCTCTATGCTTGGCCAGTGAAAGACGCCTGGTTCCACCATCACACCATCAGTCCAGGTTGTTTTCTGCTGCGTAGATCTTTGCTTGTGTTGTACTTACTCCGTACGTATGTCTGCTAAATGAAACTAACTGCAGAGTCAGGGTGGAAACACGATCTGTAGCTGTGAAACGCTGCCATCTTATTCGATTCCCATCAAGGGAAGCCGGGCATTTCAAAGCCAGAGTGCCTCCTCTGAGGTGTTGTGGTGTTTAAAACGCTTTAATGTGAGGATTAAGCTGCAGACGACTCACGGTCAATCTCTGAATCAACAAGAGCGTCTCATGGATTCATCGGTCGCTGCCTCTCTTTATTGTTTCATGTGTTCTCCTCCCAGCGCTGAGGTTATTGTGGGCGATAACAATAAGTCAAACAGTGCTGTACATCCTCCCTCCCTCCCCCCACAATCCTCCCCCCGACACGCCGACACCGGGACGGCAGCAGGCAGGCCACCCTCTGGGCTTTAGCTTTCATCATGTCGAGAGATGTCTGCCCGCAGGACGGCAGATAAAAGGAAGATGGAGGGGGAAATGAGGAGGAGGAGGGTGAAAAGAAGAAAGCCGGGGTGTTTGTGGAACCACGCAGGGAAGTTTCTGTGGGCTGAGCTGAGAGCGAAGAAGAAGAAGAAGAAGAAGAAGAAGAAGCAGCTGCTCCAATGACAATAGGCCAGAAAATACAGTGCAAAAACTATCTGAAGGTTTCTGAACGTGGGTCCAGGCTCCGACTGAGCAAAACCAAAAACTGTGGGCCTCAAACTCAAACGACGCTGTTTCTGTCCTCAGTCATATTATTTTCTATCTTATTTCTATTGTTTAATGTCTTATAATGTCATAAAGTACATGAGACGCCCCCAGATTTGTCCAAGAACTAGTGATATTAAATTTAAATATTCAATTTTTATGCATTTTAAAAGCTGCAACCATAAACTGTTTTGCGTCTTTGCTGGATTTACCAAATTTAAGTAATGTTCTATGCGATTTCATTTTTCTGATCACTTTAAGATCCTTTTGTTGGCTTCACAGCTGATTCACAGCCTTAGTGAAGATCATGGCACAAAACCGAAAGCTCCAGGTCAGCCGTTGAGTCCGCTCAAGCCTGTTTCAGTCAAATACCAACAGGAACTTGAATATCGACACCATCATTATTATTATCTTTCCATCTATGCGCTGTCATCAGAGTCATTCCTGTATCTGGCTCTCTGCTAACTGCTGAGTGGGAAGAGGAGACATTTCATCAACATCTAACTGAACATGTTTATTGATTCTTTATTGGCAGATTTTCAACAAAACTTCCTTGTTTCTTCATGAAAACGAGCTTTCTTTATGGTGCCCAGTGAAGACAAATCTGCACAAACACTCGAGTAAATCGACTCAATGAGACGAGGTTATTTCAATATGCTGGAGCAGCTCCTTCACTGACGATCAATCACTGCGACTGAGATTCCTACAGCCAACGGCATTAAACACTTTGTCGCTCTCGCCTTCCTCTGCACGTCTGGTTTATTGATAGACTAACAGGAAGCTGCCACAAATTACAGCCATTTTTCTCTGAGCACACACGCACACACACACACACACACACACACACACGCTGGGGGCATTAATAGCTCCCTGCATTGTCAGATAGTGCTGAGCAGCGACAGCGGCTGATGTTCTGGGCTCTTGATGAGCAGCAGCTGCAGTGATTTCAGCGCGAAGGTGGACCGGGTCACAAGTTATTGCGCCGCTTAACGGGAGCAGAGTATCGATTTAGAGCGAGGAGCTGGAAAATACAGGGATGAAAGCTCCGAGAGAGAAAATCAACAACTGCAGGGAACAAGATGTTACTGTGAAACTTCACGTGAACTCAGGTGACCTACACCCGTTCACCAGCTCTGTTCCTCGGTGTAATAGCCAGTGCTCGAGAGTAACTGAGCGCATTTAAAAGCTTTAGTTTAGCTTTAGTTTGAGCCAAAGTGAATATTATTAACGTGTGACTGAAAGTTGGTTGACAGTTCAGCAGTATATGTTCTGCAGTCTCATTTCCCTGCATGACAGAAGCTAAAAGTGCTTAAAAGCCACTTCCCTCTGACTTTAAGTCCAGTTTTACTGGATATTTCCATTTAATGCTGCACCATGCCTACACCTCCACTTTAATTCTTACTCTATAACCCACCCGGCAGCTGTAGTTACACTAAAATGCAGCTTACAGGTTAAAGATCTACTGATATTAGTCTCATGATATAATAGATATACCTTTAGGAAAGGGCTAAAGCTGCCTCTGTTAGATTTCAGACTCAGACAGTTTATTAAAGCATTTCAACACTTTTCTCACTTTGCAAAATGAATTTTGAACATTCAGGCTTCCATTCATCATCAGAGAGAACAGGTGACGTGCTCAAAAGCCCCAAAACAGCATCTACACAGTGCAATCAGAAGGTTCCTGAACGCAGCACGGTACAGAGTGTGCAGGAAATACCTGTTGTGAGTCAGTAAACGTGTGATCATCTGGACGTGTGTCACTGCTCCATCGTTACGGCAGGAAGTTAGAAAGCGAGCAAGATGAATGGGTAGAAGCAGCGAGGAGGTGCGTCAGCTAAACGTCCTGACTCTTACCTGGCTGAGCTCTGAGGCCATCTCACTGCTCTCCTTGATAATATTCAACCTTAAACCGTACCAGCTGACCGACCGCCGGCAGGCCAGAGACCTCCGCTCCCTGCCCGCTGCTTCATCAGTCCGGAGCACCCGCGGACACGCCATTACAAACACAACACAAACACACACACACACACACACACACGACCAAAGGCTCCCAGCGGAGCTCCGGCAGGACTGAGGTCCATTCCCACTGAACCCGACACCTTTAATAACTCCTAATCCATAAAGAAGATTTGCTCGTTTGCTTTTAATTGGCTGGATTTTGCCGTCCATTAGTCTCTTCTGTGGGTTTTTCCTTCTTCTACCTCTGGGTTAGTTAAATCTCTCTTTTGCACGCACACACGCACACACGCACACACACACACACACACTGTCATGAATTCCTCAGCCCATTTTGCTTTGACACCGTTTCTCTGCCAAAAGACGAGATTACCCAGAGCCGCTGAGCCCTGTACCGAGACGATGGGGCGTTCAGGGGTTAAAGCCACTGAGGGAAAAGTGAAATTTCATTTTTTACCCGCTCTCTCGCAGCCTGGGCACCTCAGGGTTATCAATATTTCACAAGGCTGAGAGCAAAGGAGGGAGTGCGGCACGCATCGTCGACTGTGGCCGGAGGACGAGGAGAGGAAGGAAGAGGTGGAGGTGGAGGTGGAGGGGGGCAGGGAGCAACACAATCCCTCCATCATCCTGAGAGCCACTGCCTCCATGGGTGCCATTACAACTTATAGCCAATATAGTGTATGATTAAAAGAGAGCAGGACGAGAGTCAATGAGATCAATATAAGAAACGGGAGAAAACGAACAAAGCTAACGAGCTGAAGGAAGAAGCAAAGGAGCAACAGAGAACAGACGCAACCTGATGTGAAGGATGGAGACATTAAAGACCGGCGGAGGAGTCTGCTCCGCCGCCGTGTGATTTAGATTTTACATTAAACTCCAACACTGCAGACAGACTGAGCTGAACTGCTGTGTGCGTCCAAACCAGCAGCCCGAAGACCAAAGATACAGAACGCATTTATCTCAATACACAGTCGCAGCGAAGAGGAAACAGCTTCATCTCCTGTTTCGTCCAAAACCCAAAGACATTCAGCTCAGAGACAGAACGGATTGAACGTTCAGACGATGAGCTCAAGTGCCTCTTTCTTCTTAAAAACACTTGTGTGATTTGTTTTTGTGCAGACTGTGAACATGAGCCTGGTTCAGAAGCTTCACTCGGCTTCAGCCTGGTTTCTACAGCAGCTTTAATATTCAGAGCAACTGCTTTAAATAATTCAAAAACCAGGCTTATTACTGTTTTGGTATCGAGTCGGGCCAAGATTCAGGTTTTATGTTAATCTTAAAATCTCTATTTCTGAGGGAAAATTAATTTTTTAAGTTCAAGTGCTTGAAAAACCCTGTTTTCCTGAAGAGCCTTCTGAATACTGTCAGGTTCTGTTATTACTGGAACTACTTTATGTGGAAGAAGCAGCCTCTGAGGAATAGGGAGATCAGGAAACCTGGTTGTATTTCATTTCCATGAAATTTGAGATTTGAGCGAGCAGAGCACACCAGTGAGGAATCGTCTCTAAATCCGTGCGGCAGCGATTGGTGGTGGAAGCGGACTCCACCTGATATGAGCCGACGGCATCCGTGTTGGTGCCCAGACAGGCTGATGTCAGCGCAGAGCCTCGATAAAGATTCAGGATTTAATACAGAGTCGGGAACAGAAAGGCTTTTGTTTCTGGGAGGGAAAACACCGGCTGCTGCTGGAGCCGTGAATGGCGGCGCTAATCCTGCTTCTCGCGCTGCAGCGGGACACATGATCGCACACATACACACACACACGCTAACGAACACGGCACACATGCACGAGCTGTAGGACGAGGACTTGATCGGGTCTGTTTGATGCATATTTCTTGAATATGAGGGAGGCGTTGGAGCGGTGCCACGGTGGAGTGCAGCAGCGAGACGGCGAAGTGTTAGTGTCTTGCTAAAGGGTATCTTGGCACACTTCACAACGAAGGGGCCTGGACACAGGCAGCACAGGCCCTCCGGCTGTGGGACAGCATGTGACCTGCAAACGCTTTCTGCAATCAGCAGTTCTGACAAATAAAGAGATGGTTTAAATCACCTCAGAGCTCAATAACACCGAGTCCTCACTGGAGACAAGGCAGGAGGGTATCCACACCAAATCAGTTAGACTGTTTTCTGTTGGATAGTCTGAAGTGGGCCGGCCTGTGGCAGGTAAATTCCTGCTTTTATTCACGTTAAAAACACAAATATATCATTTTCTAGACGCTGCATTGAGCGGTTAAACCGTTATGATGACCAGTTAAACCTCAGCCATCAGGGCACAACCACAGTCCCAGCCAGCTGTACTCGTACAGACACTCATAAGCCCGCTGGACTAATGAGTCTCGTCTTGAACAAAGCTGTTTTATTGTTTTGTCCTTTGTGTTTCTCCGTTGTTTCTCTGAGAAGGAGCCTGCGGCCCGGCCTGCCTTACCCCCGGCATCCTGTAATAGCAACAACTACAAATAGAAAGCAGTGAGCGGCCTCACTTCAGCAGTGACCCAGAAGCTAAACGTAGTCGCTATCTGTCCAACCTTTGACCCTGACTGCATTTTCTCTCCACAGCAGAGGTCAAGTGGTGGAGCTCTGCCCCTGGTTTGGCCTCTGAACACCACAGACCCTCCATCTTCCTCGGCCCATCAGAGCAGCCCGACAGAGTCCTGGTGGAGAGCCGACCTCTGACCTCAGCCTGCGCGCTAACAGCTAATCAGAGGAGCTTCAAGGACAGACGCCGCTCATGAATCCTCAGTGCATGTGATGTGACAGGAAGCACTGGTTGGTCTGTTCTTGGTGCTCGTGATGGTAATGTTGGTCAGTACATCCATCAGATCCATCCGTCCACCACTTCCTGTCCAAAGCGGTATCACAACAAGAATTTATCTGATTTGATAACCTACATTTTCTTTTTCAGTTAATTAATTAATAAAAAGGCTAATGTTTATAAAACTATGACATTAATGCTAAAAAACAACAGTTTGATAAATTTGGGTCGTGGAGTCATCGTTGCATCACGTTGCATCATGGGAAACCATGAATCCTCAATGACATGTAAAAAACTGATCAATAGGCAACAGTTGGAGGCTTTTATGAGATGGAAACCAGCTTTGAAACATCACATTGGATTAGACAGAAGCTATTTTATGAGCTAAAACTGATCAATGAATCGATTGTGTTGTGCTTTGACCAGCCCCAGAAGATGAATCTCACCACTTTGTTGACCTGCCTTGAACTTTCCTCTGGAGCCATTACCCGGCTTGACTGTCCGGGTCACCAACACCCTCATGCATGATGCTTTACCTTAAAACCTGACGGTCTAATCTCCGTGAAAGCTGCTCCAGACATTTATGGACTGCAGAGGTTGATTAAGTCGACCGTCTGACCTTCTGGGCATCAAAACCAGACGTATATCTAAAAGGACCAAGAACCAAGAAGAGTCCTGCTCCCCAGACGATGAAGCCTTTTTGTTTCAATGCTCTTCTTTAAAACAAGAGCCATACTTTTACTTTTTAGAGACCACTGCTGTGGCTCCTGGAGGGGCTAACTTACAAGTGTGCAGTTCAGTTCAGCAGTGCAGCCCCTAGGGGCCGAGGTTTCAGACGGCCGGTCGTGTTTTTAATCCGTCCAGCCGACTGTTCTGGTTGCCAACTGTGGGCACGCAGCCACGAAAAGAGATTTACACAAACCAAACGTGCCAGAGGACATCCCTCCCAACAAACACAAACACACCGGGCCCAGACAGAGCTGCTGCGTGCACACAAACACCCGGGTGTCAGTCAACGTCTTGGTTCGTCTGCTTGGCGTAAGCGCCTCATAAAGAGATCCACTGCACGCAAGAAACGCACAAATCAACCCTGCAAGACGGCATTTCCTATAACAAAGAGGCAGGAGATCAGACGTCCTCTGATGCAATAAACCTTAGTCTGTTGAAGGTTTCTCACATAAAACAATTAAAGTCCTGCAGCTCTGTGAGCGTGCAGCTGGTGCACAGCAAGGCTTCTCTTAATAGTCAAGAGTCATCTTCAGTATGACATCGTCTCACTTAGAAACACGTCTGCAGACAAAAAAGGTTTGTAATGCAGCCAAACATCCTGGTTTATGCAACCAAAGGTGCTGCTGCATCCATGTTTATGACGTGAGGTGAAACACAGCTGGTGAACATCTCTGGTGAAGTGAGTAGAAGGTTAAACTACAGTAAAAACACCAGCGCGTCCACTTCACGACTCAAACCAGGCATTTTTGTGGTGTGGAGCTGCTCTGGGGTTACCCCGGTCACTTCATAAGTAGATTACATCTTAATTTAGGTGCACAGGATGATGCTGTTATACCCTCCCATTGATCCTTCCAACGCTCTTTGTTTTAATGTAATGATGTTACATAAAGAAGTGTAAATATAGTTCCAACACAGTCTCACACTGTGACACCTGAAGGTGGACGTTACAGGCCGGTACAATGAAGAGAGTGAATCCAGGTCACCTCTCCCTGCCTGGTGTCCTCATTCGAGGCCTATTTCCACACAAAGCTATTTAAACACCGTAAACACTGGATGTGGAACGTGGTGTATCAGCATCTCTGTGCCGGATCCTAAGTCCTGATTCCTCCTGGAGGCTACGTCCTGTGAAGGAGGGGCGGGATGTGGAAAAGAGGTTCATCTGAGGCTGAGAGCTAAAACTGACTGGAGCACCCTGACTGGAGTTACTCTCCCCACCCTCTCTCAGGGGTGGGTGAGGGGGTGTGGGGTGAGGCTGGTGTTTGCTGACTCAACGTTTCTGGAGCCTCTCCATCTATCAGAAGCACGAAACTGGGATGGCGACATCGGACAGAGGAAGAATAAAAACATTAAGCATCTATTTTCTCTAAACCTGATGGCTTTAGATTGTAAGTGATATTTTAGTGATGCTCAAGTCTAAAAATGGTTTTAAATGTCTGAATAAGTGTGTAAACCCTGTGGTGACAGCTTTAGATCGTTTGTTTCGTCCCACTAAGAGTCCAAACACCAGAGACTTTCAGGAAACAAAGACATAAACTGAGAAAACAGATCATTTTTCCAATCTGAGGAGCTAAAAACAAATAGTTGCATTTTAACTGTAAATCCATCTCAAACTGACTGGATTCAGATGCTTTTTAAAGTGTTGAGATGCTCTTTAAGTCAATTTTCACATCATTCCAGTAAAATAACAGAAGTTAATATAAACACAACAGAGTGTATTTCTGCATGTTGTGATGTGGGACGGCTTGTTGTTGCTCAGTGGACATTTACTGATTACCACCAGAGAGAAACTGGATATGCCTGTGAGATGCCGTGTGTGTGTGTGTGTGTGTGTGTGTGTGTGTGTGTTGGCCGGTATGCTTTCTCTCCAAATATCATCTGGAGACGTGACGGGGGTGAATGAGTGTGACTGTTCCAGTGTTTTAACAATGACTCTGTGTCAAATCTTGGTAAGAAAAACGCTGAGCGTGCACACACTCTCTCCTTTAACCCTTTATAGGACCAGTGGCTGACCTTTGACCCCTGCGGCGTAACATGCTGGTTCTTACCTGGAGTCCCCTGCGCCTCAAAATACTGGAGTCGTCCATGATTCGTTGAGATAAACTGTGTTTTTTGCTTTTTTGGTTTCCTTTTAATAAAAACTACAAAGTTCAGGCACTTTCTCAGAAGTCCGTCCACATGGAGGAAGTCACATTTCCTCCTCGCCGCCGCCGCTTTTTCTGTCCGTCAGCTGTCAACACACGGCCATGCCAACGCAGACTGAGCTGCAGAGTGAGTTATCCTACGTTCATGTCCAGGTCCTGCTCCGGCTGAGTCGCTTCAGAGCAGCGTCTGTGTTAAAGTGGATCTACAGCTCTGAGCACGCAGCTGCAGACGCACTCCACTCAGCCAACGAATGTTCAAAGTGTTTTCCGGCTCATCTCTCTGCTGCTTTTCCGTCCTTTCCCTCTTTTGTTGATGCCGGCTGGTCGTCGGTGAAGGTGCGGTCTGGATGTAAACGACTGTCGATCGCCCTCTCCTCTCTCTCGTCGTCAGAGCACGTGTTGTTCCTGAGCTCGGCCTCCGTCGGCTGCTCTTCCATTCATCCGTCAGCGCTGGACACACCCCTCCGCCTCTCTGTGATACACTCCGGCGCTCGCCTTCTTCTTCTTCTTCTGTTCTCTAACCCTCTGCTCTCTCGTCCATATGCCTGCCACCCTTAAGGCACTAGTCCAGGGGAGGCTGCACCGCCTCCATTATTCATGGGCTGCTCGCAATAGAAATTAATGATGACAATGGGGCCTCAGGGGGTGGCTGGAGGGAGGGAGAAGAGGACTGAAGGGAGGCGAAACAGAAATGGGGAAGGCACCGGCGTGCTACGCCCTCTGGGCTTGATTAAGAGCTGAGCTGTCCCGAACGAGGACCCGAAATCTGTGCAGAGGCACCGGCAGGAAGTCGGCCTCCGAGAGTTCCTTCCACCCGGGACTGTCAGTCATGCACTGACGAGTGAGTCCACGCAGTTTAAATTAAAAACCGGTGTTCTCTCAATCACTGTGTGTGTGTGTGTGTGTGGAACAACAACAACAACAACAACACACACACACACGCTTAAAGCTGCTGGCCTGGGCCGGCCACAGAGAGAGCAGACGGGAAACAAGAGCTTGTTTGTTTGCTAGCAGCGGTCCACTGAGCGAGGAGGCACCTCACATCCATCTCCATGCCAACCGGCCGGGCCAGAGTCCATCTGGTTAAAGCCGGCAGAAGCTCCCACACACACACAAACACGCACATGCACGCACACACAGCAGTCGACTCCACATGCAAGCCTGTCACACGCTAGTCATCTCTTCATCGCCGCCGCCGTCTTCTCCTGCGGCCTCTCCTGCATGTCTCAGTCTCTGGTGTGGTTCCAATAGGCAGCAGGGAGGAGGAGGAGGAGGAGGTCCGGCAGGGCTGAAAGGAGCAGCACAAGAGGAGCAACGAGGGAGGAGTGGAGAGTGTTTTCCTCCCTCTGACAGAAGCGCAGATGTGGCCTTCCTGCCTTCCTCTCCTCCGGTTCTTCCAATCTCTGCGTCTCCTCTGTTGTTGCTTTCTTTGCTCTCTTATGTGTCAGTATGCTCACATGCTCTGACTCCTCCCCCGCTCTTTCATCACACACTCGCCCTCTCTCTACCTCTCTCTCTCTGCGGAGGCGGCCAATCAGCTTTCAGCAAAGGACAGAGACTCTGCTCGCGATGAATGGACGGAGGACAAGTGCTCCGCCTTCCCCCCTCCCTCCCTCCATCTCTCCCTCCCTCCACTCCTCAGCACTGTGTGTCCGCCGCCGCCACAGCCTCGCTCGCTCTAATCAAAACAACACACACACACACACACACACACACACAGAGCAATCTGTGGTTCATGTTTTATTATTGTGTATGGATGAATTAATCATGAGTGCAGTGATCAGAGGCTTTAGGTGATTACTTATTTAACATGAGCAGGTCTTTCTATCAACTGGCTACATGTGGCCAAAAGTATGTGGACATGCAAACACTGCATTTCCATGTGGATGCAGAACATCATGGCATCATTCAGCACGTCAGCCGCTTCAGCCTCTGCTCTCCTGGGTTCAGTCTTTCAGCCAGATGTTGATCTGAACCCATTCAACAGCAGCACAACAGCAGCACTGATGTCAGGTGATCGAAGGCGCTGAGTTGTTTTAGAGAACAGTCAAGTTGTTGCACACAAAACTGGGAATAACTACGGCTTAATGCAGCTGGTCTGTGCACGCAAACATGCACGTGCACTGCATAAAGAATTAAAAAAACAGAGTTAGGCTGAAAGTTCAGCTGGGTGTCTACATACTTTGCTATTTGATGCAAAAACGTGTAAATCACTGCAAAGGTCTTTTACATGTTCGACAAAGGAAGCAGTTTGCTCTCTTTGTTTTTGGATAATACTCATTTTTAACATCTATAGACTAAATAAGTACAAGTTAAAGTTCTTTTGACCGTTCTAAAGCTGAAAATCACTGCTGCTCTGTCTGAGTAGAGGCGGGAGGACAGATAACGTCGGAAAGCAGGACACTATTTTTAACCGGCGAGCCTCCTCTGTAATAAACAGAACGAGGACAAGAGAAACAGGGAAACGGAGGCAGAGATTTCAAGGCAGAGTGGCTGGTGTCCTCCTACGCTCTGCACACAGCGATGTGCTGATGACTCACAAAGACATGAGAGACTGCTAATGAGGAGGGACGGCTGGGGTGAATAACGGAGAAGCAAACACCAGGACTCCTGCAGCAGCTGCAGCAGAGCCGGAGCTGGCGTGTGCGCGAACACGACACGTTGTGCGTCCACGGACGGAGCAGTGGGTTCAGAAAACGACTGTTCTGTCTTTGTGAGGAGAAACGACACCCCCGGTTGGTTGATACAGAGCGAGCCCCCGCCTCAACCGGCTCCCAGTCAGAGCCTCTGTGTTAATGAGAGCAAAGGCCAAAGGGGCCACAGAGAGGAATGTTCACACAGCCACAATGAGACTGACTGACACCAGCTTACTGACCGGCTGGATCCGCTCGCTGGTTCAACAAACACAGAGGCCCCAATAACTGGCTCGCTAACGTGGCTAAGAGTGTGTTTGCTCTGAACGTACCTGCCTCACACCCAAAGATACAGAGAGAACACGTTTCTAGAGAAGAGAAGGTGGAGAGCGAGAGAGACACAAGCTACGAGAGGCTTTCTCTTCAGCTTCGTACACAACTAATTAAACCGAAAGCCTGCTCCCGCTCTGTTTTACTTCTCTGCCGCGCTCGAGGTTAATTGAAGTGGTGGCCTCGGCTCTGCTGTCAATGACAAACTGCCAGGAGCAGCGTTTTCTTTCTCCTATTTCTCATAAAAAGAAAACAGCTTGTTTGTTTGACCTCACAGCCTCCTCCTGTTTGACCAGCCTGGCTCTCGGCGCTCAGACTGACGCGCGTCTGTTTTTTAGCTGACGGCGTCACGCGGTCAAAAACCAGAGACCCGGGTTGTGTGACCTTCTGCACGTCCTTCTGCACGTCTTCTCCAGAGGCCACGGACACGGTGTAGATGGACACATCTCAACAGACATAAAAAGCCTTTCTATAATGGCACCAATACAAAAACACTGACGCTGTCAACGAGCAAACTGGCCTGAAATCAGTTCATTAAATCCTGCTCATGTTCTCAAAAATCTGAAAATGTGCAGATTTTGTGATGCAAGAGAAACTTATCTTCTAACCTTAAAGTAGAACTGTGCATAAATATTAGATTTATTCATTCCATTTAGATTAAAACTGGAAAAAAACAACCATGTGCACACGCGCACGCCGCGCAGAGTGACTTATCACGGCACTGAGTGTTTGCAGAGTCGCATGTTTGTGAGGTGAGAGGTGACAAAGGCATGGCCTGTACACACACACACACACACACACACACACACACTTACACCGACGTGTTATCGTTTCACATTCCACAGCAACGTTCGGTCCAACATGACGATACGAAAACATGTGACCTCTGACTGGTGGAGGCTGAAGATAGAATCTAATGTGTGTGAGCAAAGAGCCCGAAACACACACACACACACACACACACACACGCACACACACATTATCAATCCAGGAAATGGATGCTCTATACGCTTTATTATGCTCATGTGCAGAGTTAGCGTTTGGTGGCTAACTGAAGGCTAACCTGCCTGCAGCTGAGACCCAGTTAAACCTGCAGCCGAATATTTCATGTCACTAACTTAAAGTCACATAAATTAAAAGTATTTTGCATCTTTGTTTGAGAAACTGCAACATGGAAAACTGAAATACAGCAAACATATAAACTGAGAAATCACACGCACACTGCAGCAGGTGTTGGTGGCTCAACACTCTGTTTACATCAACGCTCTAGTAAAAAATATTGTTTATTATTGTATCTGTGTTTTTGTGTTTCTATGTTTGGATTAAATCATAGAGTAAAGAGCTGAACTGATTTAAAGATCAACAGGAATGTGAACAACTACTCTGATAATCGATTGATGAACTCGAATTTCAATCAATCAATCGATTTGAAGACATGAGTGACTTTATTTACAGTTTGGCTGCTTCATTAAAAACTGGTCCTGACCAGGAATCAAACCAACCACAGATGTGCGCACCCACACATCTGTCACACACAGTCACGGCCAAGTCGCACATGCAAGCACACACAGTAAGAAAGCATGAACAGGAAACTACACACACGCACGCACGCACGCACACACACAGACACGCAGACAGACACACACACACACACACGCACAGACACGCAGACAGACAGGCTGTTGTGGCAGACGAGGCTGTCATCCTCGTTGTGTAACGCAGGAGCAAAGATAAAGGGCTCCTGTTTGTGTCACTTCATTCATCGGCCTGATGAGTTGGTCTCCTGTTAGTCCGACTGTCCTGCAGCCAGCTGGCCGTCCGTCTGCAGCCACTGTGTGTGCAGAGACACTGAACTGGAGCAAACACTGAGATGGGGGGTGAATGAGGAACAACAGTGAGGTAGCTACAGTTACATAAAACGCACAGCTATCAGCGAACAGATGAAGGAGAGGAGAGGTGTTTGTGAGGAGGACGGTGGCAGGAAGCTGCAGAGTGAGACGGCAAACAGACCTGTGTGAAACTGGAAAACAGAGGCCTGTGTGTTGAGATGACAGCTGAGCGTGTGTGTTTGTGCATTATGCTGACAGGCTGCGTGCTGCTCCGTCTGCGTATTGTGCTGACGGTGTGTGTGTGTGTGTGTGTGTGTGTGTGTGTGTGTGTGTGCGTGCGAGGCGGCTGCAGCTCGGCCTGAATAAATTAAACATGACGGTGTTTGTTACAGACTGACGAAGCTCCGATGGGAACGCTGCGTTACTCAAGTCCGTCCGTGACGGGAGAGGAAGGCTGAAACCTGCAGGAAGACGCTAAATCAATCTGTGCACGTCTCTCTGACACACACACACACACACGAAAGGATCTGACCTTACATAATCACAAGCCTTGGAAATGAGCCCCCAGTCCCACTGCTTTCTCTCAGCCAGACACTTCTTTATCATCTGCACAGGCAGCAACGGCTGCTCTGCTCCACTTAATGAGGCTGAATGTGTGCAGAAGAGGAAGAGGAGGAATCACTTGTGTAAGAAGCCGAGTGTCTGGGAGACAGTGTTATTATATTACACCTAAAGGCTTCACCTCCTTCGGACGGTCCAATCAAGTCCAAGAAGTCGGGGTAACGTAAAGAAAAGAAGAATTAAACAACACAGGAAACGTTTCCTCAAGACGGAGACGAACGTAAACATCCACCAGACCTTCAGCTTGACTTCCCACTTCAGTGCACTGATGTACATGTAACAACACCTTTGCAGCCTTTAATCTTAAGCATTTAAGGTTTTTATAGATTAACACAGTTTGAAATGCATCCTGTGCAGCTTCAGATAGATTTAAATGTACCCCCCGTTTAAGCAGTTCAGCCTGTAGCTTCTATTTAACTCAGTTCTGTATGAAAACACAGGAACACATCATTTCCTCGTAAAAATGCACTGATGCAGAAAAGTCTACAGTCTCATGATGAACAGAGCTAACTTGAATTTCAGCACAGCTCAAGCAAACTGATAGCAGTAGCATTTAGCCTGTGTTTCAATGTAGGACATCGTTACCAACTAAACCACTTCCATTTATATTTTCACACAACAAATGAGACATTTTGCAGTCCTGCCGACAGGAACATGAGCCAGAGCTGCACTTTAATCCGACATGTGCAAATCATGGAAAAGTGTTGAGCTTAGTTGGATTTTCCAGTCTTCTGTTGTTATTTCACCCCAGATCTGCCCGTCCTCTGAACGCTCGCGCTGTTAAAAGCTGCGCCGTCGACTGCGCCCTTATTTTTAGTAACGTGGCCATGAAGGCATCACTTTCTGTGATGAAGCTGGGACCAGATCAAAGCCTGAGAGAAGGAGGTGAGAGGAGAGGAGAGGAGAGGAGAGGAGAGGAGAGGAGAGGAGGAGGAGAGGAGAGGAGAGTAGATGAAAAGGACACAGCGTTGCATAAAGCTGCCCCCCTTCATCTGGGGGTGTGGGGTGATAAGAAAATGCTGAGTAAGCCTTTGAGAGCTTTACACAGCGATGGAGAGAGCGGGGGCTGATGAAGGAACGAGGGAACGAGGGTAGAGAGACAAACAGGACGAGCTGAGAGAGACTGCGTCCCATTTCTTCCCTGCGCCCTCGACTCATCCAACGGACTGTTATTCAGCTCCCTGCCAGGCCTGGACTCAGCATCGAGAGCTTCCCATGGGGCCATGCAACCAGCTCCAGAACAGGAGGGGTAACAGTACGAGGCAGGAGGGATCCATCATGGATCTGGTTTCATGGTTATAAGATCCTGCACTGCTAACTGAGGCGCAGGCATCTCACCTGCAGGGCTGGGCTTTCTGCTGTCACGAGACCGAGCAAGGAGAGGGAGTTCATGACAATACAGACACACACACACACACAGAGGCGGAGCTTGTTAGAAAGTGCTGCTGAAGGCTGTTTTATCAACTCTGCACACAGCTCTGAGCTGATCTCTATCTTGTAAATTCATGTTGGACTCGCTCTTTAAGTAGCGAGTGGAAAAGTCCACATTTGTGATGTGTAAAGTGTAAAATGTGTGTGTGTGTATGTGTGAGCGTGAGTTCAAACTCAGTTCAAAACACGGCTGGCGACAGTGTTCACTGTGCGTCTGCGTTGTGTTTACTGTCCGCTCAGTCGAGCCAAACTGGAGACTTCTGAGTGGCAACGACAAACAATGAGGCCTGTCTGAAAGTGAAGCTGAGCTCCCACAGACAGACAGACAGAGAGAGAGACAGACAGAGAGACAGACAGAGACAGACAGAGAGACAGAGAGCTCCTCATTCCTTCCTCAGCACAAACAGTGAGCTTTGTGTCAGACTTCAGGCAGACACTGGTTAGTTCTGGGAGACTGTGAACATAGAGGACTGCTAACAGGTGACGGCTAACAGCTAAAAGCTAACGGCTAACAGCTAACTGCTAACAGCTAACACACTGTACAAAGTGAACACAGACTGATAACAGCTTCTCATGTTGTGTGTGGATAAAGACAGAAACTGCAGCTGCAGCCTGGACTGAATCTTCTCACACCTACAGTCTGTAGAAATAAACAAACTGAAATGCACTTCTACTCATTATAATACGGCTGTAAATCAGATATTAAGCCATCATGAGCTTCTAGTCAGGAGCACTGTTTATTGATATTGTTTTGGAGCACATGCTGTATGTGATTTACTGCATTTTTGATAAACTGTATTTGGAGGAACAAACAGTTTTGACGTCTGGACGTATCATGATCCTGCTTCTGCTCTCCTACAAAACCAAACAAAGCCCCGTTTTATTTTTCTTTTATTAGTTTGGACGATGATCTGAAACAGGGAGGGGTTTGTTTTTAGCCACGAGAGTTTGGCCTCAGACCTGTCGGGTCATAAACAAACGTCTGGCAGACCGAGAGACTCTGCACTTACATCCAGGAAGCGTCGGAAAGACGTTTCACTGCTTTTATGACGAGAACTGAGTCAGACCATAAAACCTGAGGAAAGCGTGGCTGATCGATTTCCACTCTCCTCATCATCACTGTCACCATCATCATCACCATCTTCATCATCACCTACATCATCATCATCATCATCACCGTCGTCATCGTCACCATCATCATCACCTACATCATCATCATCATCATCACCATCAGCATCGTCATCATCATCTACATCATCACCATCACCATCGTCATCACCGTTGTCATCGTCACCATCATCAGCATCAGCATCACCATCATCATCACCTACATCATCATCATCAGCATCATCACCTACATCATCACCGTCACCATCATCATCATCACCTACATCATCATCATCATCATCATCTTCATCATCACCTACATCATCATCATCATCACCATCGTCATCACCGTCACCATCATCATCATCACCTACATCATCATCATCACCACCTACATCATCATCATCACCATCACCAACATCATCATCATCAGCATCATCACCATCATCTTCATCATCACCTACATCATCACCATCACCACCACCACCATCATCTTCATCATCACCTACATCATCATCATCGTCATCATCATCACCTACATCATCATCATCATCACCATCGTCATCACCGTCATCATCGTCACCATCATCATCATCACCGTCATCATCTTCACCATCATCATCATCACCACCATCATCTTCAAACTGAGACGTTTAATCTGGGCTTGGACAGTGCATCATTGTTTGATTTGGGGCTTCAGCTTCTGATAACGCGGAAGGGGAAGTAATCTGATTACACTGCAGACACAATCTCACATTTAATATTAAACTGACTCAGCACTGAAAGATCTGAGGTGGTGTTTTTATTTACTTTATTAATGTAAACAAACAGAAACCTGTGTCGCAGCGATCAGTGTCGTCTAATATTCAGGCAGGAAGTGACCCGTGTTGTTCAGATCACACGGTCAGACTGTGTTCTCGCTGTACGCCTGAGATAACGGCAGGTAATAAACACATAAACAGAGAGAACCGGGCACAAACACAGCACGGAGGGTTTTCCTGAAGGATGGTTCACAGGCACAAAGGAGAGATGTGGAGGAGGAAGACGAGGAAACGAGGACGGCGAGGAGAGAGAGCGGTGCAGGGAGGCGGAGTGATGGTGAGATGGAAAGACAATTCAATTTCCTGTCCGTCTTCAGAGATGAACGATACAGTGGAAACTGGATTACCTCATTTCAAACAGAACAGGAGGGGGGTTGAATGTCTGTATGATGCAGGACGGATCCAGGATAATGCTGCACAGCATCAAGAGGCTTTCTGACAAACTGGGAGCGACTGGAAGTGGGAGCATCTTCTCAATGTGCACTAACCATCACCAACTCTGCAGCTGCGCTGAGCTTTTCAGCTGTGCTGTGATCCATCTTCAACCATCTGACTCTTTCTTACAGTCTTGTAATATACTGAATCGTAACCCTTGCTCCACGATACTCAGTTCGTCAGGTGGACGTAAACACAACTTTAGTTGGACGATATTGTTGCAAGTATATGCTCACACGTTCACATAAGTGTCAGCTGGTAAATAGAAGTAATAATATAACATGTAGCCTCAGGTGACTGCAGCACCGCCCAGTTGGGTAAAATGCAGTTAATGCCGCTTTAAAATAACTAGATGCAACAAATAAGATGATGCTAACAACAGTGCTGGGCTCGGAGTTTGATTGGTCAGCCGCTGACAGGATGCTTGATCTGATGCACGAGTCAGCCTCTCACTGCATCACGTCTCAGTAATGGTGAATGACGACGTTGTGGTTGAAGGTCCAGCTCCTGTTTGCTCTGAAGTTAAATATAAATCAATACATCTGAGCAAGAAACAGCTGAAACAGCATCAGCAGGTCACTGTCAGTCAGAGTGGAAACAGGTTAATAAACTTATATAAACTTATATAAACTTATAAACACTGAACGACCGACACTCAAGACTCAACTGCATCTTTCTTCATCAAAGGTGTTTTTCAGAGAGTGCAGTGGTCTTTGAGTCTCTGAGGAACCAGGCGGGAACTCGTCAGCCTCCAGCAGCTGCTCAGAGGAGAGAGTTTCATATTGATGCGGCCAAAATCGATCAATTACCCTCAGTGGATTTAAGGAACACAGCATGGACTCACTGCTTAACGCTCAATAACAATCAGCCTGATGATGATGTGCCGTCCTCATCCTCCTGCTTTCTTTCCCCTGGTGTTTCCCTGAAACCGTCCTATTTGTACGTGAGATCTAAGAGGAAGCTCGGCGCAGGAGGACGGACCCGTCTGGTTGTATTCAGAGACTCTTTGAGGTGCGAATCCGTCGCCATTGCCGCCGCCGTTCGCTCTCATTTTGAACTTTCTCAAATCAAACTGTTTGCTTTCGCCTTCCCGCTGCTCCCAAAGCATTTTATCATCATTCCTCTTTGTTGCCGAAGCTCTTTGAGGAGCCTCCTTCGCTGCACGTCTTTGGTTTTAATCAAACTCTAATGGGAGAATTAATGGGGTTTTGCCGTCCAGCTGCCAAAGCACTGATTTGTTTTTTTGGGCTCGTGGTTTGTATGTTTTCCTTTTATTCCTCTTTGCACTGGCGTATCCAATAAAAGCTGCTGGCAAATGATGAAAAATGCTATTAGGAGTGAAGTGAGAGCAGAGCAGTGACCATGAGGAGTAAATGCAAGCCAGCAAACATCAAGACAGAGAGAAAGACCATTTTAAAGTCTCTCCGCGGCAGGCAAAGGAACATTTTAATTGTTTGATCGTCTCTTGTGGCTAACCTGCAGTTTGTTGTTGGCAGACATTTCAAGGTTTTCTATTACAAACACTACAACTCCCAGAGACGAGCACAGAAAGCATTATAATGGCTTCAGACGCATTCGGACAGTTTTACCATTAGAGGAGGAGACGGGGAAGGAGGCATTCACCGTGCTCCTCTGTGATTTAACTCATTGTTCTGTGCGGCGGTTAAACCATCATGAAATGACAGGATATGGTCTGTAATGGACGCAGACAATCTGCAGGACAAAGACAGAGATGTGCAACACATGCTGTTATTCTGCTGCTTCCCGAAAACATCATTATCTGTGCTGTCCATCCAGAGCAAACAGCCATAAAAACAGGATGAAATGACAAAAGACGACTCTGAACTCGTCTGGGAGCCACCTCAGCAAAGTAATTTAGTGATGGTTGTCCGTATCATAGAGTCTACTGAAAACAGGAAGTGATAACGGTCGTTCTGCAAACATTTAATGGCACAAAAAAGCCAAATATAATTAAAAATATCACACTTCACCCAAACTGCTGCTTGTGTCATTATCAGGTGATATTTGTTAATTATGGCCGCAGCTTCTGACCTCTGCAGAGTCACATCACTGCTGAGTCGCTGCACTCACACACTCAGGGGATCGGAGCACACGCTGCCTTTTAAATCCTGTTTGGGTCCAGGTGCATTGACAACAACTCACTTGTGAATTATTTCTGACATCATATTGTTTCCAAATTAGGCCAATGCATCAGCGTCAGTGTTTCTTTCACACAGATTATTGCAGATAAACACCCAGATATGCAGGTTAGAGAGCACACACATCACTCAGGCTGCAGGAGAACCAGCGAGTTGGGTTTAACCTTCTGATGTTAACTCATTCAAATGGTACAGCAGCACCGTGTGCACGTTTGGCACATGAAAAGAGGAATAACTGGATGGAAAACTGCTGCAGACAGAATACTAGCCTGAAGTTCTCCATCCCTGCTGATCTGCAGTCAGTCTGTGATCTGAATCCTCTGCGCTGTTCGGGGAGTTAGCTGCTCTGATTTCCTACCTCGTG
Organism: Datnioides undecimradiatus; assembly: GCA_008933995.1. NCBI lineage: Eukaryota > Metazoa > Chordata > Actinopteri > Lobotiformes > Datnioididae > Datnioides > Datnioides undecimradiatus. The sequence goes on from WARS01000029.1 coordinate 24,333,823, forward strand.
CCCAACGTTTGAACTCCCAAACACAGCCCGACTGACCCTCAGCTCACCTCACACTCATCTCATCGTATGCAGAGCAGAGCTGCTGATCTGCAGAGGCTGCGTCATCTCCCCGTCTCACACTGAACCGTAACATCGACGCAGCAAAGCCTTCAAAGACTTCATCATAGCGGACTTCAGGGAAAGTGCCCAAAACACGACTCTTACACCATACAGGAACAGAATCAGGAGGAAAGAAGGGGGAGTTACGCTAGGACACAAGCAGAAAGTGTTGTTAATAAGCTAAGCTAAGTGTTAAATTCAAAAAAGTAAAGACTCATAAAATATAAATAAGTCTGTGAAATAAGAAGCTAATTAGCAAGAAGCAGGTGGTTGTAGTCAAGTAAAGTAGCTTGAAACTGGCTAAGCAGGGTATTAAAGCTAAAGCTGGGTTGAGTTTTAAGCTAAATTGTAAGTCATAAGTAAAGTAAAGCTGAATAAAGTTATTCAGTAAATGACAAGGTGATAAAGTGACATTAAGACAGAAAGAGGCAGAATATCTTATATTTCCTTCTCTGACTTCCACGCATGTCTGTGCGTTGACTGCGTTGACTGTGCGTTGTCTGTACATTGTCTGTACATTGACTGTGCGCTGACTGTGCGTTGTCTGTACGTTGACTGTACATTGACTGTACGTTGACTGTGCGTTGACTGTGCGTTGTCTGTACGTTGACTGTACATTGACTGTACATCACACTGCTGACAGCCGGTGGTTCCTGGGGCCATGGGGGAGTTTATCCAGGATGTCCTTGGATGCTGGGAACTGATCCGTATGTAGGTCGCCATTGATTAGGAAAAGGAGTGATCGATGCTGAGGGGAATACTCCGGGGAGGCAACACACAAAGATGCTCTGTAGAAGCTACAGTGGCCTCAAAGCACCGAGCTACTGGGCCAAGAGATGAAGAGACGGCAGCACTGAGACGAGTTAAATGATGCAACGGAGCAGATTTATCGAGCGGTCGCTGGGGAAAAAATGACAATTGTTGGTAAAGTTTTCAAACAAAGTGTATTTGATGTGTTTTTAGTGGCAAAGTGTGTTTTTAGTGTTGAATTGAGAGAAGAAGCTCTGCAACTGCTCAACAAGGGCCTTCATGTCGGTTCCAGGCTACACATTTCCATGTTTACTTAAGGTTTGTCCTGATCTTGACTCTCAGCTCCTTCATTAGGCAACGATGCTGCAATATCAAACTATAAACTACGTTAAACTACACCTCAGAGGCCGTACTGAGCAGACTGAAAACACTAAACGGCAATTTTACCCAAGGAGGACAGAAGAGGGAACATCCGTCCGTCCTCACCCCGTCCTCTCGTTCAGGCACCCGTCACTCTCTGAGACATGATCACTTCAGCCTGTGAGTGTCCTCCAAGTAGCATTTAAATGCCTTCTTGTGGATTCAGGACACTGTGCTGTCTGCTGTGTGCGCCGGTTGAAGCATTAGCTCACAGTGAGACGTGAAAACAAGCTGAGAGAGTCGTCTCTGAAACCTCCCAAAGGATGATTTCTCCTCTGCAGCGAGATGTGACGCAAAGGCACAAAGACCGTCGATGTGTGATAAGAACTACAGGAGCTGGACTCAGTGACCCTACACTCACTCACTCTCCTGCATGTCAAGGTAAAGGACGCAGCTTCAAACAAACTTCCTAATGGCAGGAAGTTGGGATTTATCTGGTGACATTAGCTCACAGCGAGATACGAGTGAAGCCGAGCAGAAAACAATGAGGCTCCTGCTGTAAGACGGCTGGAATAACAAGCGCCGGCGAATGATGAATAAGGCAACGTTACGCTGAAGGGATTGTTGTGACCTGATACGACTGAATGGATGCAGGATCACTGAGTTTTATGATGCCACGGACTGAGAAACAGCATTTAAGGTGGATCAGCAACGTCTGGCTGATATTGAACTGGCACTGCAACACATAGATAAATTAATAATTCAAAACTATAACAATTAATCAATTTTTGGTTGATAGTAACGTTTCTCGCTGGGTTTTAGTCTAAGGTGACACCTGCAGCTGCCTGCTTTGTCCTAACATCACTGCAAAACCAGCAAATATTCAATGAACACAGTAAACGCAGCATCTCCTCCCATTTCAGGAGCAACAGTATCTTGAAAAATGACTGCCACAAGTGTCAAAATTCAATCTTTGCTCATTAACTAATCAATTAATCGATAAGTTGTTTCGGCTGAATCAGATCAGGTGTAAATGAGGTTAATGAGGTGCAGGATGCAGGAACACGGTGTGTGAAACAGCTTCTCAAGTCAACTCTGAGCATCGGTGATGGCGCGTTAGGGCTCCAGCAGCACAAACACACAACTTCAGATGCATGCACACGCTCACACACTCAGGCTATAAGGAGCAGGCGGGCCTTTCTTCTCATAATTAATACCTCCAGTAGAGATCAATACATTTGCAGCGTGATGGATGGGTGGCAGCATAATGCACAGAGAGGGAAGGAGTGAGATGGAGGAACACGGCGAGAATGAAGCAGTAATGGGATCTTCTCCTTCACTGTGTGGTCGATAGAGATCACATATCTGCTGAATCTGACTGACCCCAGATCTGTGGCTGGAAATGGGAGACCGGGGGCTGCAGGGGGAGTTCTTAATGACTCGTTACAGAGCAGGACTGGAACAATAACACAGACGGGCCTGAGCTGGAAGGCAGCAGGCCGAACCGAGGCTGCAGGCTGCGAGATAGACAAAGGCAGAGGGCGGCAGGAGGAGGCAGAAGCCACGCGGAGCCGCCGAGCATTGTGGGTGCTGTAACCCTGTTAGCGTGATGGATGTCGGACATTAGGTTTTAGACCAGAGGAGACCGGTGGGTCGGCTCAGACCTGGAACCATACATCACCACAGTACACAGTGTCCCTGCCCCGCTCCATTAGAGTGGCAATAGCTCACTCTGCTAATTAACGACCATTCATTTGTGTGTGTCTGTGTGTGTCTGTGTGTGTGTGTGCGTGTGTTTACGAGCCAAAAAGCTTTGGGGGGGGGGGGGCTAATAAAACTAAGTAAGGTTTCCAAATAAGGCAGCAAGCTGTCGATAATCCCCCTCGGCTCTTCATGCATATGTTTGGGCGCACAGGCAGGAACAGTACATACACACTGTGTATGATACACACAGAAGCTGCATTTCAACACTAAATAAACTAAAACAATGAGCCCCATTATTAGACCAAACTTCACACACACACACACACACACACACACACACACACACTCAGACAGTGACACACACTTGTTTCTGTAAGTTCACCAGAGGTGTGTGTGTGTGTGTGTGTGTGTGTGTGTGTGTGTGTGTGTCTGTGGGCTCTGGCTCTCTGTGTAAGATACCAAACATGCACACGCAAACACTCGTCTCAAAAGTGCAAATGAGAAAACTGCACTGCGTTCAAAACATCATTAACCAGAGCTCCCTCACTGTGAGGACAACACACACACACACACACACCAGAAAGTTCGATCTCTAAGTCCCTGCTACCATCCACTTTTGTTGAATCTCTCGCCCTAGATTCATTTTTACAATTTATTTCTTTTAAACTAAATTAGTTCTCACACACACACACACACACACACACACACACACACACACACACACACACACTCTCTCTCTCTCACACTCACATACACACACACACACACACACACACTCTCTCTCTCTCTCTCACACTCACATACACACACTCAGTGACAGTTATGTGTCATGGATCTCATGCAAATCAAGCCTTTCATTTCCAATTAGCTCAGTTCACGGTTTCAGTTATTGCAGAGAACTAGGATAATGCATGAACACAACACACACACACACACACACACACACACACACACACACACACAGTTGACAGGTTGAGGCAAAAGCCAATGAAATCCTGGGTAATTACAGCAGACATGTTCCACTTCCTGTTCTGATTGACAGGGGGAAGTTCCACCTCACTAGACCTCACTAATCAATCCCTGCACGCAATCAGACCACCTGTCAATCAGTGGCTCAGCCTCAGTGGCAGGTCCACTTATCAAAGATAGGTACAGATAAGTGTGTGTGTGTGCGCGCGTGTGTATACAGTCTAATAAATAAAACACTAACCACTGAGAGCTGTCTGGGTGAGTCTGGACTGAAGGACAGGACTCGTGTGTGAGATCAATAAGGAGTGTGTCCTCTGTAAATAAGTGTGTGTGTGAGAGAGAGAGAGTGTGTGTGTGTGCGTGTGTGTGTGTGGAAACAATGTGTCCTGCTGTTTGCACTTTTGCTCATTCTGAGATTCAATTACCTGGAAATAAGGGAAGGAAAATAGAAATAGAAAGATTTGGATGGAGAGAAAGACAAAGTTGAGGCAGAGCAGAGGAGGAGGAGGAGGAGGGGGGCTGCAGACAGGAAGGAAGATGAGTTCCTCTGCAGGGTACCTGAACTCATCACTAACACATACACACACACTTTGACCATTCTAGTTTCAGACAACACTTGCAGACAGACAAAAGAATTACGTCACAGCGTAAAGTTTGTGCTGGAAGCTGAGAGCTCATCAGAGAGACGGCGGGAGCAGACTTTGTGTTTGCAGATCGTTTGGATTCAGCATCCATCATCTCTCTGTTCTCCAGAGAGAAACCAGGAGACACACAGAAACAAAGTCCAACACGCTGCGAGGTCAGAGAACATGACGGATCTACGAGGCAGGAGAACATCTAACATGTGTCGACACTGTGTTTACAAATGTTTAATCAGATTATATGAGATTATCTTGTAGCGATTATCTTTGTTACTGCAAACTATGGTGGAAACAATAACAGAGATAAGGTACAATAATAATTATGATCTGAAACATCAGCACAGTTATAAAAGCAGCTGAAGCAGACATGTACAGAGAAGGTCTCCACTGAGATCTCACAGAGCAGAGCTGAAAATGAACTAGTCGTCAACTTAACATTTGATGATCAATAAAATGTTTCTTTATCAAGCAAAACACCTCATTTCTATCCTTAGACTGTTTCTAAAGATGGCTGACATGTCTCCACTTCCTCCTACTGTGCAAACAGGAAGTCAGAATATCCCATAAACGTGCACCGCCATCATAAGGAGCCAGATTCTGTCCATTAGAGATCAGTATCGAGGTCCGCCCACTTTAGCTGTCAATCATGACGTCACATAGCATCATAGCATTAAAACCAAACTGATCAGAGAAATGATACCAGGGGGCGGGGCTTATGAGCTGTACTGCAGCCAGACACTAGGGGGCGGGGCTTATGAGCTGTACTGCAGCCAGACACCAGGGGGCGGGGCTTATGAGCTGTACTGCAGCCAGACACCAGGGGGCGGGGCTTATGAGCTGTACAGCAGCCAGATACCAGGGGGCGGGGCTTATGAGCTGCACTGCAGCCAGACACCAGGGGGCGGGGCTTATGAGCTGCACTGCAGCCAGACACCAGGGGGCGATGCAGATGTTTTGGTTGCTTGTCGGCCACATTTACATAAAAACATAATTACACAAGCACCCAGGCATGATAGTTTCCAACGATATGAGCTACAGACTCAGGTTAAACAATGTGATGCACAGCGGGTGATGTGAGCGTTGTCATAGATACGACAGATTCTGGCGCGTATAGACGGACCTGCAGTAAAGGCTGCTTCTCCCAAAGGAGCAGATGAAAGGAACCTGAGTGTGTTCAGTTGTTCCACAGCTGAATGTGTCTCCTAATCAAACCCCCATAAACCTGCCGGCCTCTCACACTGCTGTTTGTGTGAATGTTGTTAAAATGTGAATACACATCTGTATTCCCGCCTCTCTAACAGTGATCTCTGTTGCAGTCAACAGTGGCGAGACCAAAGCAGCGGCCTGTGGGGAGAGAACCAGAGAGCAGAACCACACTTTATCTCCACTCTGCTTTTATCTGCTGCATGGGAATAAATAAAGCCCGCATTACTCCCAAATCTCATCCCGTCGGATACAAACACACACAAGCTCGCCTTGCTGAACACAAACACACTCCCAAAGTTAATCAAAACAAGCATCCGAGGCTCGGCGAAGCTATCGATTTGCACAGGAGGCTCGGAGCTAAACAGAACCAAACACAGAGAAAGAGAAAAGAGGTGAATCATCTCACAGCGAGATGATGAGCACATTTCACATCAACATCTCTGAACTCCTGACAGTTACCAAGGTGACAAGGACACCATGTTTCTGCATGGCCATGAGTGTTTTTGTGTGTAAGTATCAGCGCGTGTGTTTGTGCCTATGCAGTGCAAAGTGAAGGATAACAGGGATCAGTGTACAGAGCGACATACACACGCACACAGCAGGGGGCTACAAAGAGACAAGGTGTGTGTCTGTTGGTGCACGTCATGCCATGTGACCCTTAGAGAGATGATGTCATCAGTCTATCAGAGATGAGATGATGATGAAGAATCCTAATGACTCTTCATCCTGCACCAAAACCAGGTCAACAATCCCTCATGCTGCTAAAGCTAATGAGTGAACATCACTCATCCTCTGCTGTATTCTCACATGGATGCTAACATGCTAACAGGCTGAACATTAGTGTCTTGCACAAACATGCTAAATGCTACCATGCTAAACTGTTACTTGCATGCTGGTTAACATGCTAACAAGTTGTTAAATGACATTCTACCCATGCTTATGCATCTACATGCTACCTAAAATAAAAAGCAAGTGTTAGCAATAAACCTGTTAGCGTATCTTTAGCTTTAGCTCTGTATAATCCATCAGGTTTGCTGTAAATGCAAAATGGACAAAAAGTGTGTGAAACTTTACGTTTGTTAACAAAAAGACATAATTATTTCATCATTAATTAGATCAAGACTATCAGAGACAAAAATTGGACTATTATTGTGATAATGAGGTGCACAGTCCTAATTTGCATCGTATAATTTAAAATTTGCATTTATTTTGTGTGAACACACCTTGACTGATCGCTTTAGGCCCCGCCCCCCACAGGTGCGCGTAGCTTTGTGCACAGCTGAGACCTCACAGTAAGCTGTTTGGATCCCTAACATGAAATCTGTATTCACTTTTGCAAATCAGCAATAATTAGCGTAATTAGCCGCTGGGCTATTGATTACAATATTAGACAAAACAATGATCCTGTCTGGATTTCCTCCTCCCACACTCATATTCTCATTTAAATGCATGTCTGCAGACCTCAAAAGGCAAAAGGGCAGAACGAATGGAATCAGTTTTCCTTGAGAAAAAAAATGTTTTAATTTCGACAGAGAGAAGAAGAGAATAAAACCTTTTTCATGCCGCCTAATTATTTCAGAGAAATTAGTTGCCTGGAGCTTCGGCTGATGTTGTGCTTTGTTTTCCCTCTGTGCATACCAAATGTGCACTGATCGCATGCAGACACTCAATCTTTCATGGTCTGTCCCTAATTGCTGTCTGCAGTCAGTCATGCTGGATCTCACCGCAGGAGGTGACTTTTTGCATGAGAAGTGTGTCTGTGTGTGTGTGTGTGTGTGTGTGTGTGTGTGTGTGTGTGCGTGCACGCACATTGGCAGGTAATTAACTCAATATAGTCAAAAATCAAGTGGAAGCAAATGAACCAGTAAAGCTAATTGTGGTGTGTGTTTGAGTGCGTGTCTGTGGATGATTGTCATGTGCAGGCAGGAGGTAATTAGTCGAATGTAGTCCGACCAAAAAGAGGAAAAGAAGAGAGAATTAACAACCCGTCTGACTTCTTCCCATTAGCTGCAGAGTAGTGGAGCATCTGCAGGGCTGGAAATGGAGCCGGGTTCATATTTTCATACGCACACACACTGAAAAACACTCGGGTCCGTCCACTGAAAGCTCTACTCTTCCATGCTTGGCTGGGAGGCTAAAAGCTCTTTGCTGCTAATAAGGTAGTCGTAGAAACCTGAAGTGTGAAGAAAGAAGAAAGGATGGAGGGAAAACAGGAAGAGGACGAGGAAGGAGGCCAGCAAGTGATGGAGAAAACGGACAAATATGGTAAAAGGAAATCATTAAAGACCAGAAAAGCAAGACAAGAGATTTGGCGACGACTTAACGGAGATATGTGGGTAGATATGCAGAGGAGGAGCGGTGGTAATTAAAGGTTCAGCAGCAGCTGACCGGTGACTTGGAGGTGGAGGTGGTTGGGTGGGGGGTGCACTGGTGAATCACATTTTCGCCTAATTAAAGTCTGTCACCGGGAGGAGAAATTGTAAAGGTTGCAGCGATGACAAATGAGGAGAGAGGAGCAGCAGCAGGAGATGGAGCCCAGAGGCTGCAGTTAACAGCGCGCCAGCTTAATCCTGCAAAATAAGAATGTTTATTATGAAATCAGCCCCCCCTCCACCCACCCACCCTCAAACTGGTGTATGAAGAGCTCTTATTATGTGAGACCAGTCCTGAGTTTCAATTATTTATTAGCCTATTTAAATCTTGTAATTAAAGACCACATTAGGAGGAAGATCATAAAAACATTAAAAAGAAACTAGGATTTTACAGCCGCTCCAACTCTGCGAGTTCAGGCACTTAGAAAAGTTTCAAGGTGAAAGTAATTTCAAGTAAAGAGCTCCAGACGACCTGTTCATCCCGGTTCCTCTATCAAAATATACTTTAAACCTAAACTTTCAGGTTATTGCTCTCTCTTTCTCTCTCTCTCTCTCTCTCTGTCATCAAACTGCATTAAAACCACAAACTGTCTGATCAAAGGTGTGACCGGACACATGAATCCAGCCTTTACCAGATGACCAGGAAGAACTAAAACAACAACAGTACAGGGACAGTCAACTGCAGCTCCCGTTACAGGAAGTTAGAGCTGATGCTCTGTGTTTTCCTGCTGTGTGAGTCAGAGACAGTGTGTGGTGATGTGTTGCTGTGACTCCAGAGTCTCTGCTTTAATACAGTGATGTGTTGCTGTGACTCCAGAGTCTCTGCTTTAATACAGTGATGTGTTTCAGAAAGCAGCTTCTGACCTTTGCAGAGTCACATCGCTGCTGAGTCGCTGCTCAGTCACAGAGAGAAGCTCTGTTTCACTCACACACTCACTGATCAGCTGACACACTGATCAGTTAATTCGGTCCAGCTTCACAGGAAGTGATGCATCATTGTCTTCACATATAGGCGTTTACATACTGGTACCGCAGGTCGTGTACGATCAGAGCTGGTTGCTGGTCTCCCTGCAGGTAAACTATGCAGATTAACATTGCCGACTGCTGTTTAAGAGCAAAGTTTATGAAGAATCATCTCAGAGTTGTGCGTAAACTGCTGAATGGTTTAAAATATGCAAGAAGAACATCCAGATGATGCCTCCGCCTCCCGTCCTGTGACAGCGCAGACAGCAGGTACACAATCCCAGACAGGCCTGTTCACCTCCAGCTCTAATTTCATCCGTCTCCTCTCTCGCCTCCTCCACCCCCCGTGTGAGTTTTGTTATTACACCCGGCTTGATTTATTTATTCTGTCCATCACAGCGTTGCTCCTTTCCCCTCCGTCCCTCCTTCTGCATAATATTTTCCATCTCATCGCGGGACGCTGCGCCGGAGTTGTCGGATCTCCTGTCCGCTCAGGTGTGAGATGGAAGATGGGAAGTCAGCCCTGGAAGACCTCCCGGCCTCCTGTCTGCCCTTCACATCTGACAGATGAAACAAACAAAACAAAAACACTGCGCACATTCAGAAAGCACCGCCGTGTGGCTGCTGCCTCGCGGTTAACTCAACTATAAATGATCCAGTTTGCATTCAGTGTGTACTTTAACTATCTCAGCAGTAAATCTCCAGACTATGAGTCATTAAGTCGTCAAGTTGTCACGTGACGTCACTGTGGCGCTCATGTTTTAATCTCCATGTACAATATTTGCTTTTAATCAACGTAAAAAATGACTTTGGAGCAGTTTGGACATGTTTTAATCGAATATAATTAATTTAAATTAAGGATTTTATCCAGTAATCATTATAATCTATACAGTATTTTCACTGTAAACCCTCACTGTTACACTGACGACACACAGCTGTTCGTCTGTCTGTGTGTGAACTGAATTGTCATGTGATCTCTTAAGTCATGGTTGGTGTTTTTGGGTGTTTATGAGTATTGAATTGTAAATTAAGTCGTTTAAGATATGTTTTTATTTACTTTGGCGACTGTGACCACCTCTAGGGTTGTTTCAAGGTATAATTTCGATTTTGTGGACGATTAAACCTCATCTTTAGATAACGTTTGAAACCGTATTCCACCATTTTTCCTTTGTATTTCAGTTTTTATGACTCAATCGCGTAAAAACAGAAATGCAATCTGTGTCGAGTTGTTTGTAGCACCGTCACCTGAGCCCATGTTGGCCTGGACAGACTTGAAAACACGTGTGTGTTTTCTTACATACAGTAAGTAAAAAATAAACAGACGATCTACTCGTAGAATGAAGCTGAAACGTAGAGGATGTGACAGACGAATTCTGAAAGAAGAAGACGACGATCATGCTTTATTAAAAGCACCCTCCCTGCGCTCTGCTGCGGAGGCCAAGTTCAAACAAGGACACTGCAGTCGTGTGGAGCCGAGCTGAGCAGACTCGTCTCTCACCGGGACCTCCGTCACTGTTCGCCTGCCAGCTCATCTCGGCTCTGCGCTTCCCTCCACCCGCCGCATTGACGGACTCCTCTTAAGCTAAAGCCTCCTCTTCTCGACTGAAAGAGGATCGGGAGATGAAAGCGGAGCGAAGGGGAGGAGGAAGGAGCGAAGCCGATGGAGTCAGAATGAAGAAAACGGGAGCAACAATCGAGACATTCAGAGAAATTGAATTTAAAAAGATGACGGCTGCAGAGAAAGTGAAGGCGGGGCTGCAGCACCTGCCGCTAACAGGTAACTTCAGTCCTCGTGATTGGTACAAATTCCTTTAAGTCCCCGTTTCATAACTAAAGGGATTATACAAGAAAGGGAAACGCTTGGAACGTCTCATCCGTATGAGAGAAGCACGTCTCTGTTTTATAGATTAATGCATTCAACACGCACTTAATCTGAGCATGAAGGACAAAATGAGATTAGCTGTGTTCATACGGGCACGTCTGCGGTGCGGGGTGATCCGAAGTGTCCGGCTCTGTTTCATTAGAAATGATTCGATCAGACGCTCTTACAGGAGCTATTTTAAACTGACGCCATAGCAACAGCGTTTCATAGGATGTGCTTCACTTATCTAAAGGGTTGGTCCACACAAACAACAAAGACAGAGCTCCTGGTGCTCTGGGTGTCCCACAGGTGTCTGCAGGGACTGTGTCTTCAGAGGAAGTCCACAGTGAGGTGATGAGAACACCTCCACTGTGTCTGCGTGCAGCGACGCTAACGACTGAACATGAGAAACACGTGTTTGTTCATTTGGTTGAACAGATTCTTTATTAAAAATGACTTTAAGCTTTAAAACCAACGACTGGCGGATGTCCCTGTTGTGCTATGTTATCTCAAGAATGCAAAGTGTGTGTGTGTTTCTATATATACAGCATACTGTAGGCGTGGGGCGTGTGTGTCCTGGTGTTTCTCAGCAGGTGAAGTCAGAGCAGTGCGGGAACAGTTTCCTCCTTTAGCTATGAATCATGCTCATGACAAGGACAACAAGAAATGGTGTGTGTGTACAGTGTGTGTGTGTGTAAAGTGTGTGTGTGTGTGTGTGTGTGTGTGTGTGTGCGCGCGTGTGTGTGTGTGTGTGCAAAGTGTGTGTGTGTGTGTGTGTACAGTGTGTGAGTCAAGTGAATGTGAAACTAAGCAGGGGAGGCTTCATGCAGATATGAGGAGATAGGAGCAAACACACTCTGTGCTCTTCCTGTGCACCGTCTCCTCTGAGAGTCCAACCTTCACCATGAGTCATCGGCGCAGTATCTGCCCTGCCCTGCCCTGCTCTGCAGACAGACAGCAGACAGAAACACATCGAGTGTTTACCATTTGGCTCCTTTGCTCCACAACGAGCAACACAACAGAAGTGACGACAGCAGCTGCAAGATGGAAACGACTGAAAGGGGTTTTCTGGTTATTTCCGAGCAACAACATGAAGCAGCTATGATGCATCTGCCAGCACTGCAGCCCATGAAACCCTCACTGACTACGCTTCAGCTCAGGCTTTAGGGACCAGCTGAGCTCTGCTGAACCAGTGGTTGTTGGCTGATGTACAACACAAAGCTACTGTGCACCAGCAAAGGAGAGTCACCCCAGACACGACACTTCCAAACTCTTTATAGTGTGAAATACAGATTTATCATGCAGGGGTCATTGATGAGGGAGGTCCCACATTGTAGTTTTAAATTGCTGCACAAGTTTTACACTAAAGTCTTGAATCTTAGCAAACTAACGTGAATTTCACAAATGTGTTTGCATCATCTACCTTTATGTGAGCATATCAGACTGGAATCTGAAACACTTTGAGTCCTCAGATGCCCAGGACTCTCAAAATCACATAGTAACACAAACTGTTGTGACTGAGCCACAGAAAACAAGATCTCCATCAACTATTTGTGCTAAATAAGCAGAAAATCCAGAAAAGTCCAAATATCTGAGATGACAGAGATGTATGACCGGGACCAGAACTGACTCGGCCCCGGTCAAACATCTCTGTCCGTCCTGAGGAAGAACGCTGACGGGCCATTAAACCGTCAGCCGTGGCGCAGGAGCCGAGGTAAGAGCACAGGAATTATTCAACACGTTCTCATGTATATTTAAGAAGCGGCTGCGTCAGCCTGTTCCCCCACAGCTCTGACACACGGCGATGGATGATGAGGTCACTGGGGCCGAGGTATGACGTCTGCAGACAGCGGGTGAACTGCAGCACGCCGCACGTCTAAACGCAGCGCAGCTTATTCCAGCTTTGATTCATCCTCCTGCCCTCCATCTTTGCAGAGGACGCACACATTAAACATACAACAGCACAACCGAGGTTTGAAGAGAACCAAGCTAGCTTGTAAAGTCTTTATGCTAAGCTACACTAAACATGCCATGGCTCCAGCTTCAGCTCACATGTTTAAAAGCAACAGATCTGTTCACTCTGCCTTGCCATGGTAATCACATGATCAACATTTCAGAGTAAAGAGAAAGAAATGAGAGTAACTCCAATAAAAGACGTCATTCCTGCATAAAGAGTATCAGGAATAAACGTCTGGTTTATGCGTAACAAACAGATGTTGCATGATTTATGCAAGGAACAATGCATAAAACAATAAAATAAAATATTAAATGCAATAAAAACACATGATTTCTTTTATTCATGCGTGCTCTTTATGGTAAAATGATCAGATTATGATCAGATTCTGTGATTTGTATTAATCTTTAAATGTAAAAACAGAGTTTGAAGCGGCGGATGTGCTCGGTCTGGGGACAGGAAGCGTGAACAAAACAAAAACTGTGATAAGAGGTGACGTGTTTATGCCGAGCTGCGAACAAACAACAAGGTGACAGCTTCTTTCTTAAATTCCAAAAAAACAAAAAACAAAAGTGCAACAACACAGCAGCGCTCCTCTTTCATCTGCAGACCCGTATCCCCCTTCCTGCACAGCCTTTCATTTCTCCTCCCGCTCCAGAAACAAATGCTAATGCTATGCTAATCCGATTGTGTGTTACTGCAGAGTTTCACCTCCTCGGTGAAAGAAGCTGCCGGGTGAGAGCTCTCAGAGACGCTGCGCACAAAGACGCTCATTTTCCTGTAAGTTCAAACAGTGTCTGTCCGAAGTGTCCGAGAGCTGAGCATTCAAGGCTGGTTTCAATGAAAACACACACACATACACACACCACCTGGTGCTTTCAGGGGTTACCAGGCAATACGTGGTTGTTGTCCTGGGAACACACACACATGCACTTAAACAGAAGTGTGTCATAGAGAGAGGAAGCAGGAGCGAGCAGACCCTCGTCCATTAGTCAAGAGGTAAACACCATCTGGACGCCCACAAACACACACACACACGCCACAAACTCCATTCATTTCACTTAATACCACACACACACACACACGCTCAGGGACACATTAACGACACAGGTGCTAACAACACAAACACATCGAGCCCCTGAGGGAGGACGGTTTCTGTCCATTAGCGGTTCTCCAACGCTCGCCGACTTCCTGCAGCCGCATTACACTGAGTTTACAGGTGATGTCATGTGACCTGGGGACAGGTAACACATACAACACCCACTGTTTAACAACTTCACTTCCTCTTTTAGTCCAACATGAACGTGCTCAATGACAACCTGACAGGTGGTTTTAATTTAACACATTATTAGTTTGTTATTTACACAACAACTCTACGTTCGTGTTGTTTATAATAACAATAATATAAAATACAGTAAAAAGAAAGAGTCAGAACAAAGAAAGCAGCCAGGAAAGAGAAACAGCTCGACACATCCGGCCCAATCACATTTTAAAATAACAAAAAAAGGCTCTGCTGACACAAAAGCAGAGGAGAGGAGGAGAGATGGGTTAAAATGACGACAAGTGAGCGGGCGCGGGCTCAGGTGCTCTCCCTAAATCCTGATGTAAGTCAATTCAAACCAGGAGATGGAGCTTCGAGCCCGCTGATATGAAAGCTCTGACAGCCGTGACCCTGGGGAACAACGCCGGAGTGAAGTGCTGTTTACTGAGAAACACAGTGAGAATGAGTGAAAAGAGTGTGTGTGTGTGTGTGTGAGGAGAGTGTGTGTGTGTGTGTGTGTGAGGAGAGTGTGTGTGTGAGGAGAGTGTGTGTGTGTGTGTGTGAGGAGAGTGTGTGTGTGAGGAGAGTGTGTGTGTGAGGAGAGAGTGTGTGTGTGTGTGTGTGTGAGGAGAGTGCGTGTGTGAGGAGAGAGTGTGTGTGAGGAGAGAGTGTGTGTGTGTGTGTGTGTGTGTGAGGAGAGTGTGTGTGTGTGTGTGTGTGAGGACAGTGTGTGTGTGTGTGTGAGGAGAGAGTGTGTGTGTGTGTGTGTGAGGAGAGAGTGTGTGTGAGGAGAGAGTGTGTGTGTGTGTGTGTGTGAGGAGAGTGTGTGTGTGTGTGTGTGAGGACAGTGTGTGTGTGAGGAGAGAGTGTGTGTGAGGAGAGAGTGTGTGTGTGTGTGTGTGTGAGTGTGTGTGAGGACAGTGTGTGTGTGTGTGTGTGTGAGTGTGTGTGAGGACAGTGTGTGTGTGAGGAGAGAGTGTGTGTGTGTGTGTGTGTGTGTGTGTGAGGAGAGAGTGTGTGTGTGAGGAGAGTGTGTGTGTGTGTGTGTGTGTGTGTGTGTGTGTGTGTGTGTGTGCGTGTGTGAGGAGAGAGTGTGTGTGTGAGGAGAGAGTGTGTGTGTGAGGAGAGTGTGTGTGTGCGTGTGTGTGTGCGTGTGTGTGAGGAGAGTGTGCCAAGAAAAAGGGAAACATTAATAAAACGTGCCCTTGAGAAATATCATCGCGTGCGATCATTTGCTCAGCTGGAATAACTCTGCAGATCACATTTTCCATTTCAAACACAGGCTACAGCTTCCTGCCGGCTGCATCGACCAATCAGAGTCACAGAGGGAAGAAGGCTGCTAATTATGAGGTCGATCACACAAACGACAGACACAACTGGTTTAGCTTCTTCCTTCTCGTGACGCTGCAGACGGTGGTTGTGACTAACATGCTTGGACGACACAGCCACACACACCAGGATTTCAGAGAGTGTGAGGTTAATAGCAGCGCTGCACCACACAAACACAGCACACACACTTGTCAGAGCCCATCACACAAACACAGCACACACACTTGTCAGAGCCCATCACACAAACACAGCACACACACTTGTCAGAGCCCATCACAGACACGAGACAAAGCTGCAGGTGATCACGTTAAACACTGGCGCCATCTGCTGGCGATCGCCCTCTGCAGTCTGCGTTTACAGCCTTGCACCAGGCTATTGCTTCTCATCATGAGCCTGATTTCTTATTAACTATTCATGCAGCATTACCTCAAACTACCTCGTGACTTATTGATATTCTGTTTATGGGCATTTCATTAAGTGTTTCTGCATGAATGACCGCAGGTTCTCCTGCATCTGTACCGATTCCCATGGCTCAATGCAGCTGAGCTGATGGAGCAGTGTTGGGAGAAGGTGAGCAGATCTGATGCTGATATGATAACAAAGGTATCACTGATTACTTTGATAATTAATTCGTCATTTAAAGACGTTTAAAGAGAAAATTCGCTCCTAAAACTGAAGATTCCCATGACTTTCCCTCTTTACATCTGTCTCTAGATGAAATACTCTCGTGTCTGCTTTAATGTTTTATATCATTAATCCTCTGTTAATATTTAAATTATTAACATTCTGTAAAAATATATTTTCAAAGAGACAAAGATGGAGACTAAACACTGAAAGGTAACAACAGGTGAGATTCACCTGTAATCCCCTCTGCGACCAGCAGGAGTCAGAGTGGAGCACACGCACAAAAAAAGCACACACACGCACAAAAAAGCACACACACGCACAAAAAAGCACACACACGCACACACACACAGACTTCAGTCACATGGGCTCAGCACTGCACTGTGCTGCATCTTGACCCATTACACACTGCGCACACACACACACACAGTCACTGCTGAGAGGATCAAATGGAGCAGAAATGACTGTGTGTGTGTGTCCAGTGTGTGTGTGTGTGTGTAAACTCCTGAGTCATCCTCAGTCGGCCTCTCTGCATTCAGCTGGCAGCGGCTCAGTCCAACAGACAGGATCCATACGGAGCCTGACTCACTCACCGTACGTCTGCAGATACAGACCACACTGCAACAACGTCAGTGAAGAACTGTGATTAACACGTGCAGAAACATGTCGGTCATGAGTGAAGTGGCATGTGCAGGGTGATTCCTAAGAGAGGTGCCTGCACCTTTTGTTATTCCAGCAATTTCCCTAGAGATCTGGAAGCTGTAATCTGCATTTTCCACAAGTGAATACATGGACAACACTCTGCTTGGCTTGATGTAACTGCAGATCATGTGGACAAGCATTTTGTGTGTGTGTACTGACCAGTCCGGTGAGCGACGGCGCAGACTGTCCCAAAGCTTGGCTCCTCATACGGACCAGGTTGTTCACCTCCCCTCCTCCTGCAGACATTCCCCCGGTGACCCCAGGTCCTCCAAAACCTCCAGAGGGGCCCTGCCAGGCCAGCTGACTCACCCCGGCGTGCAGACTGCTGGACAGAGGCAGCAGCTGCTTACCTGTGGGGGGAACGAGAGGGAAACAGACATCTCACATCTGCTTTTCAGTCACTCTGTCCTCCTGCTTCACTACAATCCCCTGTAGAGTTTGGTGATTCATGGTCAGACCTGATTAAGACATCACTGGTCTCCACCCTGAGAAACTCAGCTCACATTAATCATTCCCACAGTCAGACACACAAAGAGAATCATCCATAACCAAGCTGCTGCGTCGCATGGGATTATCACATGACCTCAGTTCAGTGAAATATGGCGATAATCTGTGGTTTAATATCCACTTTACAGATTACAGACATGTGAGATTGGAGCTTGCGAGATTAAGAACACAAGTGATCACGAATCCCAGGACGACCTCAGGTAGCCCCGCCGCGGTACGCGTGCTGCTGAACTCAAGCTATGACCCATGTTTGAAAATGCAAACTTGTTCAATTGAAGATGAGGAGTGTGTGTCGTTGCATGCTGACAGTGTGTGTGTGTGTGTGTGTGTGTGTGTGTGTGTGTGTGTGTGTGTTACCAGTCATGGCCATGCTGCTGCGGCGGGCCCAGCTTTCGTCCTGGCTCAGCTGTCGGTGCAGTTTGGACTTGGTAGCAGCGGTGGCTGCAGGCGAAAGGTCGGGGTTACTCAGCTTCCTGAAGAGCAGCGGAGGAGGAGCCGCAAACTCCTTCTGGACAAGATGAAGAGGAGGGAGAGAGGAGAGCAAGAGGAATCATTAGACTTTGCGTCGGGTCATATTTTGAGTGTCGAGCTGCAGATACTGTTCACAAAAATCTCCCAGTCAGACATTTGTCCGAGAAGGACGTGTTGAAGTCGTGGCTAGCTGTCGCTCCAAACGGACGCTAACGCTCCCGTCCACACGCTGTCGCTGCTGCCCATCAGCTCTGCAGGGAGCAGTGTAACCGGGATGACTACTGGCAGCCAGAGAAGAGAAGAAACCCTGAACCAAAGCACAACTTCCTGAAGAAACATGCTGCTGCAGACTGGAGAGAGCTGCTGCAGACAGACTGCAGCTAATGCTATCAGCTAAAGCTACTGTACTGAGCTGCAGCAGGACACAGAGGAGCAGGTTTCATCATGTGGACAACAACAACCTGAGTCTGTCAGAGACACACACACACTGGATGAAGTGCTGGATGACAGACTCAACATAACCTGCAGCAAACTAACTGATTAGATCTGATCATCAAACACTAAACATGTTCTTACGCCTGTTTGTTTGTTATTTATAAACCAAAACAAGAGTCAGCTCAGCTAAAACTGTATAAAACTAAATCTGCATCTCCTAAACCTGGTTTCAGTGATGAAGGCAGATGCCAGGATCCTGCAGACTCGCAGAGCACGGCCCCCGTGAGGGAGAACGGGCTGAGAGCCAACACAAAGCCATAAAACACCACGCTAACCACTCGCTGACACCACATCTCCTTCTCACATGGCCACAGCACACAAACGCACACACTTTAATGGTAAAACCCACACAGGGACACACACGTCTCAGCAGAAACCCACACGTAAACACACCTGCTTTGCTCAGCGTGCAACAGGACGCAGTTAGCAGCGTGAGGGGCACTCAGCGGGCGACTTGGGCTCCGCGTCATTAAACGACACTTAAAGCCATGAAAAGTGTGTCGCCGTGCAGCTGCAGCGTGGGCGCCGGCGCAGATTTATAATCCAGTTTATCAGAGACACAAAGGAAAAGTTCCTCTGGACTTCCACGATACCTTTCCAAAGCTTTCCGAAGTGACACTCCAGAGCAAATGCTACAGCCAACACACACACACTGAAAGGTCTGTGTATGTGTGTGTGTGGGATTCTGGTTCAAATGATTTTGGAAACATCTGCTGTTGCCATGGAAACAAGGCCTGCCTGGGCTCATATCCTCCTCCTCCTCCTCCCGCTTGCCGGTGAAGCAGCCCTTGACAAGACTTTTCCAGAAACATCTGGACAGCCCACGTTAACACACACACACACACACACACACACACACGTTCACAATCACACACACACAGCTCCCAGATGGCTGCACGTGTGAAAGTGCTTTAGTGAAAGCTTCCGTTGCTCTTGGCCTGTAAAAGCTGAACCAGCCACTCCCCTCAAAATGACTAAAGCACGCACGCACACACACATACACACACACACACACACACACAGTGCAATCATGTGCAACTTGTACGCAACAGTCCAACACACTTTCGCGTTAACAAAGGAAGCTAATGTAATGATGGTGTTGCCTCACATCACATCACCACAGCTACTCGTCATCTACGATCTCATGCTCAGCGAGTCAGGAAACACTTTCTCGTCCAGCGGCAAGCGTGACGGCCAGTAACTGAGGACGGGCGTGTCTGATCAGTCAGTTAATATCAAATGCTGCAAAAATCCCAGACGACACAGACACACGCGTGGTGCGAGCAGAGACGACATCTCTACCTGCTGGCTGTGTGTTTCTACAGGATCGCTGATTTACGGCTTGTGAGCCCGTGCAGCTGATGATGGTTTGTCTCTGAGGGGATGGAGCTCAAAGGGGTTCGTGCTGTGAGCTGCAGCACGCTGAATACATTTGAATCCATTGTCACAGTACGTCAGTCTGCTGCAGCTCCTCATTCAACCAGCAGGGGGCAGGCGGACCGACACTGAACTGAGTGTGTGATTACAAGCAATCTGCTCATCTGAGCCTCTTGTACAGACTCAAAATGAAATGTACCAACATGGAAGAGAGCTGAGAGGTCAGCGTGTGTGTGTGCGTGTGTGTGTGCGTGATGTACCACAGCTGTCTCCACGCAGTCAGCTTTACAAGACTTTTCCAGTCAACACACACCACTCAACTCCAAATATAAAAGCAGAGAAGTGACACGCTGAAGTAAACACTTCCCCCTTCAAGCTGCGCTGACACTCGGCAGAACATATTTCAGACACAAATACACATGCAAACATCTGCCTGCTCTGCAAAGGCCGATAAGACGATGGAGGCAAATCTGCGACGCAGACGTTCAGACGGACGCTCATTAGAGCAAACACAGCCTGAACAGTGTTAAGTTAAGCAAACTGGAGGACGCTGGATGTTCAGGCTAATCCAAAAAATCATTTGTGATGGATGTTTAACAGCTTCATGAGGCCTGATCCCTTTCTCCTTTGTTTATGCTACACTGCCACACTGCCTCTGCCTTTGGTAACCAACCATGCACCAAGCCTCAGGGCACTCACTTTCTGTCAAGCACTCAGTAAAACAGCCAGTATAATCCCCTAAAATGAAACGTAATGTCATCAGGAGTCCTGTTTTGTTTTGAGAAATAGATTAAAACCAAAAAAAGCAGCAAATTCTCACATTTTATAGCCCAGAACATCAAATTTGAGCATTTTGTTCTTAAAAACTGACTTAAAAGATGAATAAATTATTAAAACAAACCCGCAGCAGTGACTTAACGCTGCAGGCTGCATAATCCTGCGCTGTTGTAGAGACAACGTGCTCTTTCCACAGCCGGTCCAGTGGTTATATACGTTACATCACAGCTTAATGTGGCAGCAAATACCACAGAGCACACCTGACCACGCCCTGAGGCTCAGTGGACAGCACCGCAGAGGTCGGTGCAGCTCTGCTTCGCCTCCACAGAGCACTTCCTCTTTTAATGAGCAGTTCATGTGGCCTTTGCTGTCACAGCCAACACACTGACTGCACACCAGTCCATAAAGTGTTGCAAAGCTAATAAAATCAACTAAAAACACAAATCAAACTATTGTTATCTTCACAGTTTGAAGCAGTGCCATCACGAATCCAGCGGCTCTGGTCTCTCAGATGAGCAGTCAAAGCGTTCAGGAGGCAACAACAGCAATTTAGTTTGTCATCAACGCAAAAACAAAACAGAACGACCAACCAGAGAGCGGAGACATGTGATTAATGGACAGAGAGTGGTGTGCACATATACGATTTATATGTTCTGTAGCACAGAGGGAAGTAAAACCTAGATTTCACCATCTTCTTTTCATTTCCTCCATTCTCTCTGTCTGCTTCCCTCTGGACTCGTGTTCCCGCTGAATCACATTTGAGTGGACATTCGTCTTGTGTTGTGTCCCGCGGAGAGCAGTGCCACACTTTAATGTAACATGTGCATCTACGATCCATCACATCTGTCACCTCGCGAGGCCGAAGCCGAGCTCCCAGCCGAGCTCCGCGCTGAGCTTCCCTCAGAGACGCACGATGCAAAGATAATGCAGTTAATGGACGCTGGCTGTTCGGTGCATCGTGCAGGTTAAAGCTGATGTCTGTCTCGGTGTGTGCAGACAGACAGGCGGAGGACAGACAGATGTGCTCGTCAGCAGAGTCTCATATTTTCTCCGCAGCTCAGGCCCACGCAGCACAAAAACAAAGAGGCTCAATCAATCTTGTGTATTGTTTCTCTGGCAGCAAAAGAGGCCGAACGATCCAAAACGTGTTTTAAAAAACTCTCTTGGCTCCAGGTAGAGAGAGCGTGTGTGTGTGTGTGTGTGTGTTGACTGTTGATTCAATGAGCCGGCGGCTGAAGTGAAGTGCTGCAAAATTACCCCGATGGCTCGCAAGTGAATTTTAATGCAGCGGGTGCAAATGCGAGCAGAGGGAGAGAGATGTGCAGACGCTGCACAGCAAAGCGCTCCACGAGGTGGACTGAGCAGACGGCTGCTGGAGTCGTCTCCGTGTCGTCTTCAGCGAGGAAACACAAGAGCTGCTGCTGCCAGCGAAGAGCCAGCGTTTCCTCTGCAGCAGAACAGACCACAGGGCAACGCACATTTTCACATTCAGCACTGTTTTTGCATTTTTCTTTCAGTTTCACTCAGTGGAAAACTATTGTAAGCCGCCCTTGACACGACAGGATCCTGTTTTCATGACAAAAAACAAAAGGCTTTAAAAAAAAAAAAAATCAACTTGCATCTTTGGAGGTTTTGTTAAATTTCGGTTATAAAAAAGTCATAAAACTACATTTCTGACATCTGGTAACATAAAAAACACTAAAATGAAGTTTGACAGAGGAGAAACACAAGCTGTGCTGCACAGTGTGCGCTCAGTTTTGCAGATTATATTATTAAAATGTCAAGCACCGTCACGCTCAGTTTGACCTGCACATTAATTAGGATGTCTCATTATCTGACTGGTTGTGCAGTTACACTACAGATCTCCTATATTGTATATATTTGCACTGCTGTTCAATACATTAGCAGACTGATTTCCCATTTGTCTGACAGCCGGAGCTTTGCTCAGACTTGCACACTGAACCACAGTCAACATGTGCTTCGTGTTTTACTTGCATCGCTGTGACGCGGCCGTGTTTGGACCTTTATAAACTAACAAGCAGCCAAATTCACATTTTCCATCAGTGCAGCTCATGTAATAAGTGATTTCTCATTCCTCAGATGATTGGATGTGGGCTCTACACAAAGACAGTGTATGGTGTGTATGTGTCGAATGTTATTTGCACTTTGGCGACAGCAGCCGCTCCTCTGGGAATCATCATTTATCACTTCAGGCCTCTTAAGCTGTGTCTAATCTCTGAGCCGTGCCTCGGTGTCAGCAGACTAAAGGCACATTACGTACTTATAAGACTGTGTGTGTCTCTACTGTACACACAGAACAGCCGCTCCATGTGAGTGATGTCTCCAGCGATCCATGCTGGTGTCTGGACCCGCTGCTGCAGCTGCAGGCCTGGTTCTGATGCTGTTTGGCCTCCAGCTACTCGGCTGGATGGCGTTTAAACCGTCTGCTCGTCAGGCGGCTGACAGCAGAGTACAGCCTGTACCTACTGCTCCACCCACGAGCCTGCAAAGAGCTGTCGCCTCTACCTGAGCAGACAAACTGAGCGAGCACCTTAATTCTTAATTAGCGTTTATCGATTTAAGTCAGGAGCTGTCAGACGGAGGAAAACATTCAAAACAAGCACAAAACAAAACATGTCCGCTCTTCTGGTGTTTGCAAAAACACTTTGTCAGCACCCACAGCTAAACTGTGGTTTGCATCAAAACCACTTTGTTCTTTCGGGCAAAAGAAGAAGCAGTTAAATCTCAGCTATACTATGAACCAAGTCAGAGAAACAACCACGGTACAAATCGATCTGAACACGTGTCGTCGCTCATAACAAAGCTCTTTATTTTGCATTTCCAGAAACTAAAATGTCTGGGCATCATTTGAAATTTCTCAAAACCAGTTTTCAGTTTTTCATCTGAAAACCAAAAAAAAGCCAAAAGACCTAAAATATGAAACACATTTCTGACCCGCAGCCCTGGAAACGAGCGGTCGAGGGGGAGTCAGAGGTGCTCTGGGACGTGGAGAGAGCGAGTCGTGCGCACACACGTCCGAACGCGTCTCGGCTGAAAGTGCGTGCTGCTGCTGGAGGTGAACAGCTTAACAGTCTGATGGTGTTGCCGGGCGAACTGAGAGCATTCAGGCTGTTACATCATGGGATTAATCACGTGTGTCTGAGCAGGATTACATTGCATCATATGTGCTTCCTGTCTGTCAGTTGGAGGGGCGGCTGGAGTGCTGCGTCAGAGCTCAGTGAGAGCGTATGTGGATATACGGCCGGTAATCAGAGCCGATGCAAGTGCTGATGTGTTCCAGCTGCGTTCAAGCTGGAGCGAGGTTTGACGGGCAAAAGAGGGAGGGAGAAATATGACAGAGGGAGAAAAATGTGAGGAGAGGAAGCAGAAAAGGGAACAAAGGAGTGTGAGGGATGGATGTGAGTGATGGAGGGAGTGCAGGGAGGAGCGAGAAGCGAGCCAGGACAAACGCTGCCTGCTCTCAGCTGCGGTTTGTGGAAAACACGCAAGGAAAGAAATCCAGGAGCAAGAGCCAACAAAGTCCCCGAAATAAGAGAGAAACAGTCCACAATCTGCCGCATAGCACTGAGACTTAATGAGCCTAAATGCCTCAATCAAAGACACGTCTCATTCATGTCCTGACATGAAAGCACGCTGAGAGGAATGTTATTGTGATTTCTGTGTTTCCATAAAACGACCACGGATCAGAGTGAAGTCCATCGAACGCATAAGCAACCAGTTCTTCGTACAGACGCTTTAAGGGACTAAATGTTCCTGCAAGTTTCCTCCAAGTGCTTATAAATGATCTCAGCACTCATACAGTCCTGTTCCTCCTCCTCCTGCTCCCTGCTCTGTAATAAAAACTGTTCCACGTTTCAGACGAGAGACGGATTAGTCCTGTTTTTTCCCCAATTGTGATTTGGGTCTGAGGCAAATTTATGGTTCCTGTGTTCACGTTGTTCCCGGTGAGATCAGTATCTCTGCAAAGCCACAGCGTTCCCTGTTTAATCAGTAACAGCACAGCATCCCCTCTGCCTCTCGGCGCCGTCGTTAATCGCAACAGGACCAACACAGTTAACGACCCGACTGTGTTAAACTGGACGGAGGTGCAACAACCTCACAACAAACAAGCCTGATTTAACTTCAGTCAGTCAAACAGAGCAGGCGGAGAGAGAGCGACAGGTTGATTATGTGCTCTCGATGTTTGGCATGAAGGTAAGAGGCAGCTCCACAGGCGACAGGAGAGCTGCACAAACACAACTTAATAACTTAATCAGCTGGTGGTGAGGTGGAGCATTGGATCTGCTGAATTTACTGTTTATCAGAGCAACAATGACACAAGTTTTAAGTTGGAAATGCTACAAACTGCAGTGGGTCTCTGATTTCATTGCTAGTTAGCTCAGTTAGCCATAAGGCTGACAGTCCAAAGCACCAACACCACTGCTAGCTGCACGGCTAACCTAGCTAAACTGCACAACATTCAATCCCATTGATTTATACTATATTATTATATAGGACCTGTTGCCATGGAGTCTGAGAGCATGTTGTGACCGCATGCACACACCCTGACAAGTTAATACATAACCTGATTGTGAATGTGTGTATAGTTTTGGGAGTAACATGAAGAACTGGTGTCGGTGCGTTTACAGGAATCATCAGTGTCTTTGTCTTATTACAGGATTTAGAGACAAGGGAGCAGTAGAGGAAGGCCAGCACTTAATTAAAATCAAGATCAGCAGTGTTTAATTAAGGACTCACCTAATTAAACTCCTCCAGTAATGTTGGTGTGTTTGTATGTGAGTCAGCAGCAGCCTGCAATGCGTCCTGCTCGTTTCAGGGTGGCTTCTACAGGACAGCTGCCCAAAGTTGCCCACAACAGGGTTCAACAAGACAAAAACAAAATCTGCAGGGTCTCTAATTATTAACGAGTTTTCATGATCTGGGCACGGTGACAGTTTGTGCAGGAAGTCAGTCAATTAAGGGAACTCTGAGCAACGTTTTGCATCTAAACATACAAAACAATACAACTCAACAAGTGCTTGTTTTGGCCTTTAAGGTGCAGTTTCAGACCCTCTGAGGGAAAAGTCTGGATAACTCTGCACTAGGCTTTTCAAATATGTATTTTCTATTTCACTTTGTTGGACTCCAGGGGCCGGAGCATGTTAAATGCTCACTATCAGATCTGTCAGCTTTGTGAGCTGACAGAGCTGAATCTCGCTGTGTGCTGGGTTCCTGCAGCTACAGCTCTTCTGTCCCTATCTGTGCTGTGCAGCACTCAGAGCAGGGATCACATCATATCAGGATGAGGCGTCATCTCTAAATCATAAGCCTGGGGTTAAAAGCGACATGTGTCTGCATGTGCGCGCCTGCTGGGAGACTCCACCACCTTAGAAATCGTTTGTTTGCATTCAAATGCCCTCTGGTCTTTCTGTGAGGCTGGACACAGTTCAGTAGCTACGGCTGCATTAAATGGCCACCAGATAAACTGTTGGTGCAGAGATACGCCCACAGGCGGCCCACGCCAACGCAAGGCTGGCACAGATAAGACTCCACCGCCGGGTCACCATGAGGTCACGTCTGCCCTCCCGAGCGCACAGTGTGACGATGCCGACCTCAAACTTTACACATCCACAGCCTCCCAAAACCCTGAAGAGTTGGTTTCTGTTATCTGATCACACCAAACCCATAATTCGTCCTGTGCGTGCTGCACCACAGCCCACGTTTGCATCCTCCGCTAACAACGCCGTGGCACGATCCAAGTGCTGCACAGGTCAAAACATGCTGGTCTTCGCCAAAATATGGCGTCCACCATCAGTTTCAACGTGTGCAACTGTAAGTTTTTTCATTTTTAGCCAGGCAACATTCGTTTTACTGACAAAAACAACAAATGACCTGTTTGATGATTGTGTGTTTAGAGTCCTTTCTACTGTTCAACGCCAGCTCAGACACGGCATGTGTTAGAGGTGCAGCATCACTCTGTTTTCACATGTAAAGCAGCCGATGGCGTCTTTAAGGTTCAGAAAGACCAACAGATCGAGACACGTGTGCATCAGCTCGGCGTGCTGTATGCTATATGTGTATTTTTGTGAGTTGAGCTATCGACTGGCATGTCAGTGGCATTATACAAGCTTCATGTTTCATGAATACAACACATTTATAGAAAAATACTAACTTTCAGCTTTTCAGCTATACGCTCTCAGACGTATAGCTGCACCATGGAGTCGGAGAGTTAGCCCTTTGTTTTGGTTTTACTGTGTGTTTGTGAAAATGTGGTTCTGACATAAAGCAGGACACCCCGTCAGTCTGCGAGGCTAATACTGGTTCAAGCAGCTACAGGGCAGAGCTGTCACAGTATCATTTCATCATCATCAGTCAGGCTGCTGTCTGTCAGACGGGGGTCAGAACAGGAAGGTGAAGTGAAACAAAACCTCAAACATGAGATTCAACCAAGAGAGCTCCTGAGCGAGGGGGTAAAAGACAAAACAAACAACAGCAGAAAACAAAAGAAACGCAGGGATGATGGATGAGGCGTGTGGTAATGTGAGGTCAGACTCAGCAGGTGACCTCCAGCCTGGCTCCTTTGACGCCCCCCTCGCCCAGTGGGGGGTGACCTTCACCGGCCAGCACAGTCCCACCGGGGGGAGCCGGTAAATAAAGCTCTGCTGAAGCACAGACCAGATAACGAGACAGTTGCTGTGGATCTCTTCATTAAAAAAAGAAAAAAGGGAGGGAGGAGGAAACATGTTTGGAGGCAGCGGTGGCTGCTACGGCGGCGGCGGCCAATAGAAATGTTCCAGGAGGGAGGCTTGGATGAGAACAGCAGGTTGCATTCAGCAAATGTCAGGCTGCAAAATGTCACAGCTCCCTCCTCGCCCTCCTCTTTCTGTCTGCACGCAGCAAACTGTCTGTGCAGAGACGGACCCTGCAAACCAACGCACGCCGCCGTGAAAGGAAGAGAGTGACGACGACGCACGCCAGAGCTGATTCACGTGAACGTGAGGTCACTCCGGCCTACACACAGGAAGTAAACTGAAGGGTCAGGTGGACCGGCTGGAGATGAGCTGAAACAGTGAAACAGATTTGTCTAAAGTTTTCAAAGTTCATCATTTATCAGGTCTTTGCCCTGTTTCTCTGTGAGTTTACAGCTCGAGTCCACTTCACATGGTGGCAAAAGGAAATTTAATGGCAGGAAACTGTCGAATTTAGTCTGAAATTCACATTTTAAAAAGAAATTAAAGCAGGTAAAGCGGCTTGTTCACAAAGCAGAGGATCAGCAGTCGACGCCCGGCTCCTCTGAAACGTCTCTGTGCAACAAACACACAGACAGACGCCAGTAACAACACTAAAGAAGTGCTAACATACAAACCTACACAGTGTATTTAGTTACATTTGTTTAGCAACAACTCACAATAAAGCCTGTCTACATTCGAACCGGTGTGAACCCTTTGGATTGAAATGAACCCAACAGATCTGACCGGGAGCAAAACTTCAGTCTGTTTAAAGAGAAATGCCAGTTCTACAAAAACATATTCTCAGATTTTACTTTTATAATCATGAAATATTGGTGTTAACTGAATCTAAATACGAGCGTCACTTGGATCAGGCGACATTACTGAATCCTGAACAATCGGTTTGAATGAAATTAAGTTGTGTCTCGACCGACAGCCCAAAACCTGAGACACTGAGAAGCAGCAGATCCTGACGTTACGAGGCTGCTCTCAGCAAAATGTTTGGTATCTGTGCTCGACTACAGACAGCTGATCAAACAGTAAAACACGCTGGTGTGCGTTTTGTTCCAACACACAACATTTGGTGGAGATGTGCAGTCGGAGCTCGGCCTCATTTGCATTTCGACTATTTTAAAAATGGGTAAAATCTGAAAACATCAAGAGGAAAACAGAGAAAAATCAAATACCTCCTGCAAAGTCCTGCAGTTACTCATGAATAAATGAAGGCGCGCACGCACACACACACACACACACACACCTATTGACATCAGCCCTTTGTAAAGCAATGAGAATAATAAAGAGGGCTGACGAGTTAAACGGCTTTTCATACAGCTGCTCTGCCACAGTGATGAAGCTCATTAAACCTCTGGCTCTGACCCAGCTCCACAGAGGCGACCACGAAACGAGTGTGTGATTCTGTGTGTGTGTGTGTGAGCTGTCAGAGCTGCAGGTAACAGCTCAGGCTTTTTGTTTTGCATCATACAGATTTATATTTTCCTCAATAATTAAAGAATCAAATTAATTTGTTTTTTCTCAATTTATGAAATCATACGTTTGTTTAGATGCTTGTTTATAAAGCCCACTGGTGTAAACCAACCCCTGGACGCTCCAGTAGGATTAATAAAGTGTATTTAGAGGTCGTGTAGTCATACATTACACATTATGTCTGAGCTTAGATCCAAGTATATTGTCTATTTTAACCAGATTTTGAGGAAACTTGCAGAAAAATATCAAAATAAAGGCTGTTTCCCCTCCACTGGCGTCGTCCCATTGTAATGAACTGGTTCTAGATCTAGAGATGAAGTTTGCTTGGACCATTTACACCACTGATGAAGAAGAAGATGACAGCACGATGGGTGGAAATATAATAATTATATATAATACGATGATGCTGCTGCAGATGCATGCATCCCTGCAGGGAAACACTGGAAAGAAAAGACGTGTGCTGCACGTATTGTGTCTCCAACCTGAAGCACAGGGTTGGGTCTGCTTCACAAACAAAGACAAGCTTGCACTGAATGTTAGCCTGGACCCCCCCCCAAAAACCACCACCACCACCACCACCACCCACACACACACACACACACACACACACACACACACACACACACACACACACACACACACACAGCAGCTCCTCGTTTAGGAGTCGAGGAACCAGCAAAGTGGATTTCCACAGCCCCCCTCTGCTTTGCATAAACTCCATGCTCTTCCTATTCATGATGTAACTTGTCTGCATGGGATTTCAAAGACACACAACGGGGGCAGAGGGTGCTTCAACGGCCCGGAGCTGCGTCCTTGTTAAGGTTCCCCACGGCAGATAAAAGGAGGAAACGCAGAACACTCTGAACACACTTTACAGTTTATTCAAACACTCAAACAAGGCAGCGTTTCTGTTTTATCGTCTCGCTGTGGCACTTTTTATAACGACGCTATCAAAGCTGCACAACTTTGAGATCACAGCGTCGGAAAGCGTTTTGGTTCGTCGCTGCTTCGTTGATCACTGTTTGTGTTGAAACAACACCAGTTTTTGGTTTTCTTCTTTCTGAGCGAAGCAGCCGAGGCGCTCCCGCACTCACTAAATGTAATTACCAAGCAGCCGCCGTCCATTTAGTTAATTACACGTTATCTTCAGCTGGACTGTGGAAACAAATTTCTGCATTTTGCAATCGTTATCTGCTGAGGTGTCATCATGTCATCTCCAAACTGATGCATATTCTGGTGCAGTTTCACTGGTTTTCAGTTCAGATTGCGTTGGAAGTCAATTGAAGATTAATCTGCCAATTAAGTTTGCAGCCAATTACACCTGGAGTGTAATTAAACTCGAAGTGGTCTTTTCTAATGTGTCAGTCTGTTTCATTTTATTCTATTTTAACTGATTTTTCTCTTGTACTTGTTGCCATTTTACTTAAATCTTGTAAATTCTGTATTTTTCGTTGAAAATGAGACACAAAGTGTGTGACATCAGCCATGTGTTGGCAGCTTGAAAGACGCTGGACATGAAACTTAACATTTAGTCCAAATAAAACAACATTATTTAATCTCGAGCAGAAAAACAGAACAACCTCTGGAGACCTGTTGCGAGACGTGAGCTTCCAGAGCAGAAACAACACGGATTTTGGCAGCGCGGCGAGCAGTGACAGAAAGGTACGCAGGGCGCGCTGCAGCGTTGCATCGGGAGCAACTGGATTCAACACAAAGTCAGAGACGAGCGGGTGCTGCTCTGTGGCAGCTACATCAAACTTCATCTACCACCTGAACTCAGTCTGACGAGATGCACCTGAACCTGGTCGCTCTGCGTGATGCCATGAAGGAAGCATCCACATGTTTCCATCGTCTTCAGAAACTTATGCAAGAGGTCTGGGCTCTGGGTCTACTGACACTGGCCTCTCACGCTCCTCGTAGGAACAACAATCAGGAGCCTTCGTAAAAGCTGCGCTCGAGTATCCAAACGAATGGAATCCATCTTCATAACTCGCCGTGGCAAGCCATTACTTTTCCAGCCTCTCTCAGGCTACGTAATACAAAGCTAGCATGCTACATTATTCCCGAAGGGGTCCTGCTGCGCCGACTGCCAGTATAAATGTGTGGTTTGGCCGCCGGGTTAGCGCGGTTAACCAAGCGCTCTCTGTTTTCATTCCTGGCCCCGGCTGTCTGTCAAAGATCAGCGAACATGGGGACTAATGGAGTGTTTTCGCAGGTCCTGAAGCCCTTCAACCCCCCACACCTCCTCCGGGGTCGAGGATGGAGGTCGAGGAGGGTCAGCGGGGTGAGTTTGTAGGTCTTTCATTAATGTGTCCTCGTGAAATCTGGTTTTCCTTTTGTGTTATTTCACTGGAAAGTAATTTAATTCTTTAATTTAATTTCATGTCTCCTCATTTTTTCCATTTGCGTTATGACGGTTGGGTTTTAATCTGTGTTCTTTTTGTGTAAAGTTCATCGTGAAACATTGTTTTTTACAAATAAAGATCAATAAAGATTTCTGAATGCTTAAATTCCTGACATGACACAGCTTTATCAAGGTACTCTACATCTACTATGGTGTCAACAAACTCATCAAAGCACCCGAACCAAATACTGATCAATCCTCCTGTGTCTGTATTGTCTCTGTGTGTGAATCTTATTCATCTTTCCATTGCTTTAACACACAAAGTACGCAGAGACTGACTTATAAATAGTTTGTTTTCGTCTTTTTTAAATGGGATTGAAACAATAAGAGGGAGAAATGCAAAGGCTGCCCTTTGACTGTGGTTTAAAAGGATGTGGTACAGTGATTTAAGAGCAAATACTGTTAATTACTGAGATTTTTAATGAAGATTTGCAGCAAATTGAGGTTTTTTTCACGTTTTGCAACAGTAACTGACTTTTAATAGACCTGATCAGACAGACCAGAAACTGTGTGCACCAAAATTAAAAATGCTGCATGTCTGATTTTATTGGTTCCTGTTCATTTAAATACCTCGTTGTTCATTCTGGTCAATGCATCGAACCGTGCATGTTAAACTCAACAGGACATTCCTTTAAAATCCATTTTCCTGATAAAACAATGCGGTCTATCACTTTAAATCCAAGGCAGCGTGCTGTGCAGAAGTGCCTGTTGCAACACAATATCAGTTTGGCTGCAGGTGATCAGCCAGCCCAAACAGCTCTGCCATGACTCAGGATAAACAGATGGAGAAAAGAGAAACTGAGAGAAAGAAGGAGGGATGGTGAGGAGGAGGAGGTGGAGGAGGTGGAGGTGGTGATGTTTGGTAGGAGGCGAGCCAACGAAATGATGGGGAGCGATGCCAGAACACAAATATGGAGGTTATTAGCATAAACTGTAACAGTGTCAGCAACAGTGTGTGAGGCAGTCTGAAAACATACACACTCTCCATCCACACACACACACACACAATGTAGGCCTGTGATATAAACTCCTGGACTGTAATTAAGCTTTAATAAAACCTGTAACGAGCCCTGAGGGGACAGTCATGATGAAGCTATTCTGCATCAGTGGCTGTGTTTGGGAGGACGCGTGACGCTGCTGCAACATGTTTTATTTGGATCCCTTCGACCAAACGCATGCGACAGCCGCAGGAAGCTGAAACCGTTACTTTAAAGTTGGACAAAGACTTTGTGGTTGTGGGCAATGAAAGTGTAATCCGTGTCAAACAGCGTGAGACGTGCAGGATAATTTCATGGTTTACCCCGGGAAGCTGTTTAGCTGAGGCGATAAGCCACCCACATCCTGATGGATGCCGCCAAGCGATGTGTTTAGATAGAAGATGATGGGCCGAACAAACGCCACGTTCATTCAATACATGGCTGAAGGTTAATGTTTTAATTCACAGGAGTGAATTTCAGGTGCAAACTACAGAAAACCCTGAATCTGTGCTTGTAAATGAAATAAACTGTGCTCTCAAATCAACATTTAACCAAACACATCATTGTGTTTGAAGAACGTCAAAGATAACACATCAGTGTTCAGCAGCAACATGCGAAGCCTGACCAGAATCAGCTTCCAACATGAAAACATAAACTGCATGTAGGTTCCATTATTCATGGTCTGAAGACTGTCGCTGTTTATTCTGCACTGTGTGAAGCTGCACACGTACGCACAGTGAGACAAGCCTGCTGAAATAACATCTAATGTTGCAGCTCAACACTATGTAGGAGGGACACAGGAACAGATGCATGAATGCATAACATTAAAAACAATATTAATAATTTGAATCCAGTCTTTATTGGCAGCTCAGTGTCAAAACACAGCTGCTAGCCTGATGCTAACACTCTGAAAACTCCTGTTAATCAGCAACAACAGTGTCATCAGTCACGCTGAAGGAAACAGCAGCTGAGCACTGGGCAGACAGGATGCACACGCTGCACCCGCTGGTGTTGAGGTCTAATGCTAATTAGCCCATCCACGGCCATCATCCATGCACCTCTCACTGCGTATCGACTGACCCGCCGCTTCCTTCGCTGCCACCGAATACGACATTAGTGTCCAACAGATGCTGCGCAGTTTCCTCCAAAACAGGATGTCCTGATCGTGTTTCCATGAGCCCAACTCTGAGTCTTTTAATAGTGAGGGCGTGCTGCTTCAGAGACTGAGCCAATATTTGTATTTTCCTGTATAATGCAGCTGCAGAAACACACACACACACACACACACACACACACAGGGAGGTAATGCCATTACATGTCTGCAGTACGGTCCCACCTGAGCAGCAGGAGCGCTGCCAAAAACCTCCACCTGAGTCATGGGACGGGCTCCAAGAATCTTGCATGTGTGTGTGTCTATGAGCCCATTGTTTTGTGCGTTTGTGAGTGTGTGTGTGGCAGGAAGAGAAAGCACACTGCACCAGTTTCTGAGCTCTGACTAATCTTCCTGAGCAGCAGCAGAGTCTCTGCGATCTCTCATCTAAAGTTACAGACGCTGTCATCGTCTCTTCTTCCTGCAGGTTAAAGCCTGAGCAGCCGGCACCTTTTATGAGATCACTGCAGTAGGTCAATAAAGTAATATGTACTGAGCCTTCAGCCAGTGTGTTCATGCCATGGTGCTCATAAATGTTTACAACCAGCCTGCCTCCCTTGCAGCACACGGGCGGTGTATAACATGCATCACTGGCCTCTATTACTTTCTACCTACGCCTGCATACTGGCAGCACCTTGATGTGTGTTGATGTTGATGCATAACAAAACATCAGGACGCACCACCGCCTTACTTTCCATCACCGATACGAGACGCCGCGCAAGTAAAAGCACCAGTTTTAATCAAAATCAGGTGTAACTTCACTACTTCTGAGTTTTGATATTTTATATGTATGAATTCATCTTTTCAACATCACCAGTCATATTCAGCCACTGCAGAGAATTCTGCAAATCACTGAGAAGGGCAGAAATATCCAAATAGTGCATTTACAGGGTTTTTGCTGACATGCGTTGTCTGTGATGCACAAAAGACGACGACGCAGAGTGGATTTGGTCATTTTTCTATTGCTCATGCACATCAGTGTGAGCACAGAGACCTTTAAAAAGCAGGAGAGTCTGTGGGTGAACATGATGCACACAGTCGCACAGAGAAGCCACACACACACACACACACACACACACACACACATCTGTAAAATACCATGACATTTAACTGCACTGTGTGTGTGCAACTCCACTGGCTTTGCATGAGCTGAAGCTGCACCTGCTTCCCACCTGACACTGTAACATGTCAGTAACACGTCTTAGCATGTAGCATGTCTGAGCTGGATGCAAACCTCTGCACACGCTGGAGTGTAACTCTCTGGCCTGCTCTTCACTGCTCGCGTGTTTAATTCCCTGAGGATTAAACTGATATCTGAACTTGAATGCTTTAATCCCGGGGCGTGTCCCTGCCATGTGGGTGTGCGAGTGTGTGGCATAATCACACGTTCGAGCTCAGTCGCATCTGCGGGCCCCGATTGCTCCTGGTTAAATCAAACAAGGCTGCAGAGTGTTTGCAGAGGAGGGGAGCTTTATGTTGAAGGCTCAGAGGTGAGAGCATGAGGAATGGAGTTTTCAAGTGCAGCCTTTCATTACAACCTGAGACTGAGTGATGTCAAGTGTTGTTTGTTCTTCCTTTATGCAGGGAACTTGTGCATCATTCCTGCTCTGCTACCAGCCAATCTGTCATGAGAGCGAGGCCAAAGACGCTGAATGGAACTGAAGTCTGTATCTCTGTGCCTCTATGTTCACTTATGTCTTTACCTGCAGCCTGTCAAACACAAGACGTTCAGTCTGAAATCACACCTGGAGCTGCAGGCTGCAAACCACGGGCTGCGTTAGCATTTATTAATGCTACACCAAACATCTGCATGCTGTGAGTTTGCTCAATGCTATGATGGCTGTAAAGGGTTAAATTAAGAGTTAAGTCAAAGCAAACACTCAGAATATAATTTCAATGTTCGGACGTTTATGATGCAGCTTTAGACAATGATTCATTAGTTTTGCATTAGTTTACAAAGCCAACACACTTTCAGTAACATGAAGTGTTGATCGAAGTTTTTAACAATAGCAAGTTAGCATGTGATGCTAATTCAAGGGCCCACCTTATTAAACTCACTGTTTTGTTGCGCCTCTCATGCCGAGGTCATTTGAAACGATTAGTGTTATGTGAAATATGGAATTTTACAGGATACGTCCCCATGTTTGACTGCCTTTATGAATCACATCCCTTCTCAGACTTGAATTGTGTTTATTGACATAGCGGCACACAAATAAACAATAGGGCTGCACAAGAGCCAAAATCAAGGGCCTGTCTCTCTCCAACGTTTTAGCAATCCCCCTGCAGAGTTAAAACGACTCTGCATCATCATAACTCATCAGGAAAACATCTGATAAAGGTCGATCTGTGACTGAAACTGGAAAAACCTGCAGAGAGAGCCCTCAAAGTGACGTGGTTGTCTGTTTCCACGGGGATTTGGGTGGATCAGCGTCCACGTTTTGCAATTGTTTGAGACTCTCAATGGTGTGTTTGTGCTCCTATAGTTAGCTGCTGAGCTGGAGGAAGCAGGATGTTTTGTTGGAAGCTCCTTTGCTGGCCACAACCCAAAGGTTAATAACCCCCAATCAGGACAAGGAGGGACGGCCACAGTGACCTCAACAAACACCACAGACACACACACACACACACACAAACCACACAAGCTCACATGAGACGGTTCACACGTGTTGTTTGATTTACGCTGCGGCACACACCGTCACACCCACTCAAACAACTCATGAAACGCGTGTTGACACAGTTAGTGCGTGTAAACAGGAGCACGGCCGTGACATGAAACAGGGGCAGAGTTACAGAGGCGCCGCCTCCTCCTCCTCCGTCACATGTCCTCGGCCTCGTCCTCTGAATGTCACAACGACGAGGATCAGCAGTTTGAAGCGCTCTGTGGAGGAAGTGAGGCGAGCGAAAAGCACCTGCAGAGCCGTTTGGTCTCTGGCAGCTGATTGGCTGACCTCATTTCCCTGACTGGGGGGGGCAGTGAAAGTGGCTGTTTGGTGGATTTCAGACATTTCTCTCTCAGTTCAGCTCGTCCTCACACTCAGAGACTCTTAAAGCTTATTTTGTCTTTTCTGAGGCTGACACTGATTAAACAGGGCACACGTGCAGCTCAGAGAAGAACCATGTTTTCAAAAGCTGTTGGACATTTTTGTTTTTACGAGCATCGACGTGCTCCATATTGGATTGTTCTGACGCAGACGGAAGATCCGATATCTGTCCGTCCGTCCGTCAACAGTATACTGCTTGTCCTGTGCAGGCCAGAGGAAACAAGCTACTCATCATTTCAGCTCAAGGAATTACACGACCTCGGGTCGGGACGTGACTTGAGATTACTCGATATGCAGATGGAGTAACAGGAGATAATTAGGTCAAATGATTGGTTTTACATGTGTTAGAGTATACTCATTTTAACCTCCCTCCACGCTCCTGATTTTAAAATATTTTATTCCCAAACTGACTATTTGTTTAACACTTTTAACCCAATTATCACCTGTAACACAAAGTGGAGCGCCAACATCTTAAATCAGGATCTAACCTTGTGTGTTTTTGTCTTTCTGCGCCTGTTGCTCTCCGCTTGTGCTCCTCAGATATAATTTACAGCTGCTATATTTAACATGATTAAGCCACCATCTGTGCTGCAGCCACAACACCTCCAGCACCCCGGTGATGCTGACCTTGTTTTATGATCAGGTGGTTTGATTTTTATCTGACGTGTCCCTTCCTGAAGCACCGGGAGGGAAAACCAACACTGAGCGCACTCTGCTGAACCCCAACACACACATCTAACAAACTGTGCATGTAATTAGTCCATCTGGTTAGGAGTTTACACAAATGTATATTATGATAATAAAGTCTCATATAATACGTCTTAACACAAGACAATTCAACTCAAGGTCTGTTCTTGGCATTAGAGATGTAAGGACAGTTTGTCCAGGTTGGAGCTCAAATTCACATTTAACAGCAACAAACATATATAATATGTTTGCAACCTGTACATATGTTCGTTTATTGATCTTAAATCGATTATTATCTTTAAAAAAATATTAAAATACAGTTTAAACCAAACAAACTGAATGAGCGTTTCACTCAATCAAAGCTTCATTAGCTAAGAAACATCTAACATGTTCTCTGACAGCATTGCACAGCCTATCAAACATATAAAAATGCTAATAAACATGCTTCAACCTATTAGATTGGTTCAACTGATCAATCATTGATTAATTGCTTTCATCCCAAGATTTCACCATTTAAGCATCTTGTCGGCTTCAAATGTCCCAGACCTGCAGGAATTCAGACCTCTGAGCAGCAAAGTGATAAACATGATGTTACAACATCATCATGAGTACATCAAACGAGTACAGACTGAATACGTAATTAGCTTCGGTTGCAGCCGTACGTTCCACTTCCTGCTGACGTCCTGTCAGTCACACAGCAGCCGGCGGTGTCGGTCCTGCAGGTTTCTGCTTGTAACATTCCAGCTTCCCTCTGTCTGTCCTGACCTTGCACTCCAAGGTCCACAGTGTGAGCGAACACACGGCTAATAACCCACAGGAAAGCTACAGCAACACACACACATGCACACACACACACGCACACACGCACACACACACTGGGGTAAATGCACACATACAGAACGACTGAACCGCAAACACACAAACAAACAAGCTTTGAATGTGAAACTGTTCGTTGTTCGCTGTTGTGAAACTGTTCGTTTCACATTCAAGCAGGGGAAACGTGTCCTACGGAGAAATCTGGACACGCATTTGAGGAAAAGACTTCCTGTTCCTGTCATTTCACTGTTATCTGTCGGCTTTTTGCTGCCACACTGACCTCGGTCTTTGGTGAGGAGTCACATTATTCACAAAATGTGATGTGGGCTGCAGAGGAAGGAGGGGGACAAAGCAAAGGTTCTCTCAGTGAACGACACAGTAATGTGGCATTCAGCTCAGTGTGAAATCAGCACATCACTCAGCTGCAGTGACTGAGGGGGGGTTGAAACAGAGGCGTAATGCAGCACTAAGCAGCAGCAGAGTGATGGATTTTCTTCATTAAGGATGCTGTGTTGGACGCTAAAAACGCGGCTCAGTATCTCGTTGTTTCAGGATTTAACAGGCCGGAGCTCATTTTAAAGCTACGTGTGAAAAGCTGCTGCAGCGAGCTTTGACAGAAACATCAGAAAAACTAAAAAAAACACACACATTAGCAAATATTTACTGCTCTTTATGGCACAGATGGCCACAGGATAATCAGAGGCTGCACAGTAATAACAGCCATTTATATGCACTGATGTATCAGAGCCTTCTAGGTTATAATTCTGGTTAATGAGAGTTTTATAATTAATGTCATTCACCCTCCTGCATCTGTGACTCCCCATTACCACCGTAACACCTCACACATTAGCCATTTGGGCTCCATCAATCAGCCCCCTGGCCTGTGCAGCGCCGGGACGACTATCAGCCGGGAGTCCCAGAGGTCGTTCTGGCTCAGCGGCTCCTCAGCTGCAGCTCTGATGGCTCCTCGCAGGTTAAAGGGCGGGGAGGGGGAAGTCGCTCACCCGCATCATTGCATGGGAGTGGAGCGGGTTTAATGGTTAACTTCACAGAAACCTAATGAACAGGAACGAGGAAAGAGCCGAGGCTACTGTTGGAAAGGAGACAACTGGGAGCAGACTTTGAGATCATTAAGCTCCAGAAAGGGTCGTAAACATACAACATGCAGCATTCCTGCATCACAGTGTCTGAAAACAACAATCTGAAGTTATCAGAGAAACAAGCTGAGCAAACGTTAGCAGCAGCTCGGCTCGCCGCCCCTCCAGGACGTCCCGTGTGCGGCCGACAGCGTGGGAGAAACAGTGGTTTTTAAGGTGGAACTGCTTTATTCAGTGTTTCTCTGGGTTTGAATCAGCGGCTCTGTTTGTTTTGGAGAGGAGGAGACCTCTGTGGAGAATTCAGCTCCCAGTAAAAACCTCCTGAACCATCAACACTGAAGGAATCCCAGCTGACAGGAAGACAACAACTCCCAGCATCCCACGCTGCTACAGGAGGTCACATGACTGCAGCTTTTGTCATTGTTTTGATTGTTTTCTACCTCTAGAGGTAGAAAATTACATTGTGCATTTGAATAACAATGAATCTGTGTAAAGAATAAATAACAAACCAAGTCACAGCTCCACACGCGTCACGATCCCCTCTGTTCTTTTACTCTAATCTGTGAGAACCAAGAGACTGAGAGAGAATAAATGAACCATACGTTTACAGCAAACTCTCTTAAATTACCTTCTCTGTATTTAAACCACAGAAAAATGCACTTTGGCCGTCGAACTGTGGGGCCAGCGCTTCAAAACACTGCTCCCTGCAGAACTATGCAGCCATAAACATCCCGCACATCCACAACTGTTTCCACTGACATATATAGATTTTCTGGAATCTCGCAGTCAAAGAGGGGAACATGTTAAAAGACAAATGCACTGAATACAGACGTGCCATGTGGCGTCCGGCAGTATTCAAATCTTAAATGCTTTGCTCAGGATGTAACGTCTCACTGGAATTCATTGGTTTTACTGATAAAGGTGGTAAAAAAACAAATAAAAATCAAAACTAGTGTGATATAAAAGTCTGTCAACCCACGAACCAGCAACAGACGCAAGGACTGAAACCAAAATCCAGCCTGTCCGGCTTGGATTGTGATTCAAAGATGATGCAAACAGCCTGTGACCAATTTGTCGTTCGTGACAGCAAACATGAGCGATTACGGCGATCAGATAGGAAGGATGTGATCTGCACAGCGGGACAAGCAGACCTAAATCTGCCGTGTTACTTAAAACCCCTCTGAGCTCCGGCTGGAATCCAGCGAATGCAGGCGGGAGCGCTGATCTTCGCGTTGAACTGCAAAGCCAAATAAATGCGAGAGCTGATGTGGGAAATATGAAATGTTTGGATAACGCCAGTCGGAGCCGTCTGCTGCGTCATTGTGAGTGTTTTAAACGGATCCATGACGACGATTCAAAACTAAAACATAAAGAAAACACAAACGACTTTTAAAACTGAGACAGGTTTATATTTCTGCACAAGTCTTTGCAGCGTGTGGCTTACAGTGAAAATCCCCTGCGTGTTCAGCACAGCAGCCCTCCGTCTTCTCTCCCACCCCCATTAACACTCTGCTGTACAGTGCACCGTTAATCCGCTGTGGGTTTCAGTCGACTCCCAGTCGCCCTTAATTAGCCTGATCCTGCTTCGGGGGGGGGTTGTCGTTCCCTTCAACTGGAAACAACATCATCTCTCTCCCGAGTGCTGCGATTTAACAGATTACCCTCCAGCCTCCACTCATCAGGGAAGATGTGAGGCACCTCTCGTGGACTCAGGTGACGGGCACCGTGAGTCAGCAGCAGCTTGTGCAGCTTTAACACGGCTCTTCAGCAGCTTGTGTTTCCTTTTGATTGTGCATTTGTGTTGTTTTTAATATTTAACACTAATGCAAAGCATCAATCGTGTCACTCCGAACATCAAAAACACAACTCTGCCATTAAAAATAGATAAAATCTCTGTTCATTAAGGTTTTAGGCATCAATGTGTTTGCAAATCTGTTAGACACATGACAACCAGACAATTGTGACAGCCGACATCCTCCTTCAGATGCCTGGTGAGCAGCAGGATGAACTGCTCAAATCAACTCATAGTTATTTTTAGCTGAATTAATATATCAACCCGGGCTCAGGTCGGACAGGAAGTGACAGTCTGAACCTGCTGCAGCTCTGCAGCTGCATTATATCGGACCGCTTCTCTGTTTTAAGGAGCTTTGCACTGACGACACCGCGACTTGTTAATACAACACAGCAAAAGAGACACGGGCAATGATTTAAGGTGGTATTGCATCAGTTCAGTGTTTGATTGCGAGCGAGATAACATCAAGAGAAGCAGGTGAGACAGGAGGAGGAGGAGGAGGACGAGTGCAGCGCGGCCAAAATTACAACACACGATTACAGCAGCGGGGACATTTGATTTGCAGCTGCTAATAAGATCAAACGCACATGAGAACGTTTAAACTGAGCGTTTTTGAAAATATCTGAAAGGTTTCTCAGAGTGTTGACAGGTCTCAGATCAGAGGCCAAATCCAAGAGGTTTATGTCTTAACTACAGCTGGATATCACTCACACTGTTTAAAGCATCGTAACAGCCTTACAGGGCCAAACTGCTTCAATGCACGACTTAAAACCCTGAGCATGGACATGGTTTTCACTAACTCTGTCATTGTTAATAGAACAAAACTATAATTTTAATCAGGCAACATCTGATTTAAGCCTGTGCATTTATTACCGTTTTGATTGATGATGAACAGCTCTACATTCTTTACTGTTTATGACAATCATAAACACACAAAACCGCCTTGAAAGAGTGAAAGAAGTGAAACTGAAGAGAGAAACATCAAAAGGCTGCGTTTCAGAGCGATTTTAGTCAAATATCTTTTAAAGTGGCCACTGTGCTGGATCTGTGTCTTTAATGTGCAGAGTCTGGTCCTGGTACAGCACAGCAAACTTTCACACAGCTGCAGTAAATGCCAGTCCGGCCGCTGCAGGAACATCGTCTCACACTGTTTATTGTGACTGCGTTGCTTTACTGCTCCGTGTCAGGGAGCACATGTGACCAGTGAATAACAGGGATGGGTCAGGGCCGTGGGGAAATACCAAAACAACATGTCAGGACGGCGGGAGGAACGGCTCCATCAGCCAATCAGCTGAGCGGCGGGAGAGATGAGACATCTTTGACAAGCAACTGCAACTTTTCAGATGGAGGAGATGAGTTTTCTCTGGGAGGCATTAAGATCCTGAGGCCCTCAGAGCAGCCGGAGGTTGATTTTACACAGTCACTGCCCTTGTTTTTAATAAAAGTACATCCGTATATTAATAAAACTACACAGACAGGTGTGAAACCAAAGCATTTGGGCTGAATGGCAATAACAGGAAATGTCAGTTGTACAGAAAACGCAGCCCAATGTTCATTTTCACTAGGAAAATATAAAATTTTTGTCATTTTTAGATTCATTTGCAAAGAAAACAGGAATACTATTTTTAAATTTATGATTATTTGGAATTTTTTAATGAATTTTACAATTTAAAAAAAAACAAACATATTTAACAAAGAAAAAAGACTTTTTTCAATGTTTTTTTGTATTTTGTAAATAAATTTAACAAAGACTAGATTAAATGATTAAAAATGGAGAAAGTAAATGTGAAATCATCATGGCTAAATGTTTAAACAATGCAGTATTGTTATCTGTGTCATCACAGGTTTGACGCACACCTGTCCTGTACGGGTCATTTCAGTAAAACAAGTGTAAACAGGTAACGTGTGATGTTTCATAACGTATCAGGAAACACAGCTGGACAGAGTGTTTGTGTGTGTGTGTGTGTGTGTGTGTGTGTGTGTGTGTGTGTGTGTTTGTTTGAGCTCCATCCTTGACAACATATTAAACACACACACACATTCGCAGAAGGGAAATGACAATGACATCATTCATTTCCCAACACTGCAACTGGGACAAGCTAAAACCTGCTGTGAGTGTCGACACGACCGGTCTGACAGATTGACGGGCGCCGCCGTTTCAATCGATGCGTGCGAGGAGCTGCGAGTGTCACCTGTGTGGGACAAGTCCGACATGTTGGCGTCTGTGCCTGTGGGACAGGACATGGTCAAGTCAAAGAGCAGATGTTTACAGACGCTCTGTTTACAAGGAAGCGGCTCCTGCAGTTAGTGTTAGTGCCTGGACTGCAGCACCTGGTTTCCTGATAATAGTACCAACGGTTAATCAATACATAACCTATATCTGATTGATCGTTTGAACCTAAAATAACCTACAGTTCTCTGTTTCCAGCTCCTAAAATGTGATGATTTGCCGCTTTTCTCTGTTTTCTATCACTGGATGGACGCGGCGAGGCTTTGGGACGTCTCCGCGGAGCGTTTAATCAGAAATCGCATCAATAGGTTAATCAATAATGAACATAACAGTTAGCTTGTTGCTACACCAGCAGACAGCCCCTGTGAAGGATAACAGCGACATGATTCATTACTGAGCGATCCCAAGTGTAAGCAATAGGTGGATAAGTCTCGCTGGATGAAAACACCCTGTCTGGTCCTGTTTCACATAAAAACACATGAAACAGCAGCTCAACGCGTCCTTACCCTGACTCAAACCAGGCAAAAGTAATGATTTCCCTCTGTGAAGCTGATGTTACCACAAACTGCCGATACTATAACAACCAGGAAACTTGAAGATGAATCAGTTGAGCAACATTTTACCTCATTGTTCACATAAGATCCCAAAAGGCAAGGTGGTGTGGCTCATATCGCATGACAGAATCAATCATATCAAACGCACGGAGGCTGAGGAACATGGCGTCATGCAGAAATGTGGAATTATAAACGATGACTTCATGATTGGAAGCAGCTCTTATTATCAAAAAAGGAACCGTGCTCGTCTTTGTTGGAAACTGAGAGCAGCAAGATCGAAATCCTTACAGTTAAACTTAAAGATTAGAGCTTCTGAGAAACATCACGTTGGACCGCACCTCATCGGCTGCAGTGTCTGAGATCCCCGGATGGAGTTTCATGCAAGCTGAAGTTGATTCTGACTCCCTCCAGTCCAGCATGACAATCAGCCCACAGAGACTTAAATCACAAAGTAATGAGAAAAACCTGGTCTGCGTTGCCTCACGATGACGAGTTAAGCAGACATGATCTCCACTGTACAGGATGACGTAACTCCAGCACCGTCCAAGTCTCTTGCAAGATGATTTTCAT
This sequence comes from Datnioides undecimradiatus, assembly GCA_008933995.1. Lineage (NCBI taxonomy): Eukaryota > Metazoa > Chordata > Actinopteri > Lobotiformes > Datnioididae > Datnioides > Datnioides undecimradiatus. Next base: position 24,377,776 of record WARS01000029.1, read on the forward strand.
GCCATAGTGAAATGAATGAATGAACGAATGCAAACAGCTCCTGGCTGATTTTAAAGAGAGCCACAGTTTACAGTGAGATTCAGGATTCAGGATTTATTTACTGTTTGTGGTACATTTTACTGTCTGTTTCAGGTTTGTTGTGCTGCTTAAATCCTGCAGATCTGTCTAAGATTGTGTTGCTGCAGCAGCTTCCATTTTAATGATAATTAAGAGTAATTAAGATAATCAAAACTGTGGCCACTGACCTCTGATTCGCCACAAAAGCATAATTTTTGTAAACTGCATTTTAAACCTTCCTCCGCCGGTGCACAGCTTAATGTCTGCTTCCCATGGCAACACACACACACACAGTTCTCACATTTAGATGCCCACCATGACATCTGCAGCCTGTCCATTTCAGTGTTAACACCACAAATAAGTTAAGGTAGATCAAAGTGCAGGAAGACAGAGGAAGAACCCTAATCACCACCCACTGAACCTGCCTGACTCATCAGTGTCATTTAGAAAAGCAGACAGCATCCAGAGGCTGCACAGACACTGAGTGAGGAGGGACTGCTGCAACTGTGCACCGGCCGCAGCCATGAAAACACAGCAGATACTCAGCCATCGTTAGCTGAAGCTGGATTAAGCAGATTTCATGTCACAGTTTTTTAATTCTTTTATGTTAAATATTGCACAAAAAGAGCAACTATTCAAGTAATTAACACACTCCTACTGATACTAGTGTGTGTCCCAGCTTTACAACCAAAACCTGGAGAATACTCTGCATTGCAGTATCACAAATAACACATATTTTCCTCTGAATGGGCCAGTACATCTTATAAACAACACCGGTTTGGTCCTTTAAGTAGATAAACAGACAGAGGAGCAAAGCCAAATACGAGTTTATATGATTTCTAACTGTTTGCAGCACACAGCGCATACACTTTGGGGTGTGTTTAAGCCCTGTGCGTGGGCTGACAGGCTCGTCATGGATCAAGGACAGCAACTCAGCCTGTTTTCATCTTATTTTAATCTAATAACACAGTGACACGGTGCCTGCGGGGTTTGATTTGAGCACTCACCGCATCTTTCTCCTCTCCGCTGCTCTGATGCTGCTCCATGTTGCACAGTTTCCTCTTGTTCTTGTTCTCTGTCCTCTTCATCTTGCGGTCAACTCCTCGGGGGGGGGGGGGCGCGCTCCCCTGTGTGCGGGTTTGGGCCGTTTAGTGTCGCGGCTTTGATCCTCTCTGTAGCGTCAGTTAGCTGGCTAGCAACGTGTCAGTTCGGGTTAGGGTGTCGGCTTCAGTGACACCTCGCTGCCAAAACGAAATCCATCGCTCGCTGTGATGCAGTTTGTCGAGTTGAGCCTCCACTCACAGAGTTTGCTCCCGGCAGCCATTCCCGGTCAGCAGCCGGTCCTGCGGCAGTGCCAGGCTAATTCGGAGCCGTGCAACATCTCCCCCACATCTGGGGAAACCTGCCGGGACGAGCTGTCAATCAAGCCTGCAGCCACTTAGTTTCTCCTTGAAGACAATAAAAAGGGCGGCAGCGGCTTTCTTCACACAGCCACTTTATGATTTTCAGAGTTAAAACGATCCATGTTGAGGTTTTCCTCCCTGGAAACAGTTCGTCCACACCAACTTGTTAGTTACTTAGTTTGTAGCGGCTATCGCTTAGCTGCCGAAGCTAGCTCCCCGCTGCCTGACGGCTAGCGAGCGGCTAGCGAGGCTACCTGCTAACGTTTACCTGCCCAGAAGAAGCGCCGTGACACCCATGACAGGTCCGCGTCGCTGCTAATGGACGCTTCCAGATGATTCCCGCCGGAACCCGGAGCGTTTCCGTCCCGGTGGTTTATCCGACGGTGAACGTCCTCTTCACGCGCTCTTCCATCCTCGGATAAAGGCTTAGCTCCGTGTGCACACGCCGGGTCGAGGCTCTGTGTTGAAGTGCAGCCGCGGCACGGCACGGCACGGCTCAGGTTTGTTTCCTGACTCTGACACGGTCACTGCGGCGTCAAGGCAGCGACAGCGACAGCACAACATCCGGTGGGCGTTTACCAAAATAAAAGCACCGTGTCCTGAACTGAAGCTGACTTGAACCGCGTGTGTTTCTTTGTCTTTGTCCTTTAATAAATCACTAATTTTAGGAGTAAAGTATGGTCACAAACCTCAGATAATGTTCATTATATACGACTTAAAAACATAAACAAACAAACTACAGTTAACCAAAGAGGATATTTTTTGTTTGTTTGTTTTTAAAGAAAAACAATATCATGGCTGTGTGCACTGTATTTTGATATTTATTTGACTTTCATCCTAATTATTTACAACTTTTACAACCTATAAAAATATTAAGAACTGTTTATTATTTAAAATAACCTCCTAGCACTTAAACAGAAGGATTAGTATCCAAGAGGAGTTTAATAGAGAAGCTTAAAACAGTGTAAGTTAGGATGAATACGCAGGGAGAGCTGTTCAGCCAGATAATACAGAAGACAGCTGTGTGTTTGAGAAGGACGAACATTAGAAATGTTAAATGTTAAAGTTTTTGAAGCTTTTGACAAAATAGGCAGTCCTTTAGCAGACATTTATTTTATTGTGTATTTTATGGTATAAAAGACATAATAAATAAAGCATTTCCTTCCAAAATATTCGAAATATACAGATACATTCTGACATTTGGGTATTTGGTCATTGATTTAATTATGTCCTTAGTCCGTATCCCTGAGCCTTAATTTCTAAGTTTTATTTTGAAAGTTCACTGACCTTCTTCCTTTGCTGATTTTCAGTTTAGCATGCTGACACAGCTTCATGATGAGTTCATGTAAAATTCCGCATAAAACACATCACATGCGACATTTATTAAGAACTGGGTGTTTTTATTTTTGTAGAAATAAGTTGTTTGGATCAATTTTCATTTATGATGAACGTTATGTGCCTCTGTATGTGTGTGTGTGTGTGTGTGTGTGTCAGTTTTGTTGGAGTCTGCTGCCACCTGCTGAAAGACAACACAACATGCTTGAAACACATAATTTTACTCCATGTGTTCTGCGGTTTTTACTAATTTCTTGATTAATTTCAGCCATATCAGCCATTTTACATCCAAGCGTATGAGTCAAATCCTTAAGTTATTATGATGTTTATTTATATTCAGTATGGGAAATTTTAGTTATCAGATCACATCCACCTTTTTTAATTAAAGTCTTTTGTTGTAAAACAATAGCCTATGCACAATAAATGCATAAAAAGTATTATATTTATTATATCTTTGTTGCTTTGCAGTGTTTTTCTCCAAACATTATTATATATCCCTTTCATAAATACACCAATAATATAAAATGATTCAGCATTCTTTGTTGTGATTGTGTTGTGATTTGATGTGTAGTCGTGATCTAAAGTGTTGCTGGTGCTGCGATTTGCTTCTGGGGCTGAATTTTACTTCACTTCAGATGAAAAAATGGAAAGACAACAGGACAAACGTTGTTTTGCCCCCTTTTATTAAAAAGGTTCTTTTCTTTTACCCCAAAACATTTTTTTAATAAAGAGAACATGCATAAAAATACAGCTGGTCTTTATCGAACCGCAACAGGAGACTTGCTTTGATGTACACATTCCCTTCAATATGTACACACATGAGACGTGGCTCCTCAGAACCACACAGACGCTAAGAAAGACACTAACCTTTGACCTTTGGGGGAAATTACACAAAAAATACTTAAACTTGATCATTTTACACCTGATTTGATGACGTACAAGCTGTTCGCTTTGGTTGACCTTATTGCTTTATATCATTACAGTGCTCATTAATGTGGTTATTCTGCCTTTTTTCACACATTTTATTAAAAAACTTTGAGTTATTTTAAGCCAGAAACGTTGGGCCGTCAGATTGATTGTCAAACAACTGGACGTATTCGTCCAAAAGCCAAGTTTGTTTCAGCTTCAGCGCTGAATCAGATGACATGGCACTTTAATACCCAGGCCTAAAACATCCACGAAAAGCAACCACAAAAGGCTATTATTGCACAGTAACCCAAAGAAATTGCATATTTCAGTAAAAGTATCAGAGGGCAGTGAAGCCACAGTTCATGCACAGAGAGAAATAACTAACCTACTTTACAGAGAAACCAGGAACAACTAAAACACAAACCAAACGTGGAGACGCCAGTGTAAATTACCCAAATTCAGAAAAGTTCGTCTGCACAGTGAGCGCCACTAATCCTGCCGAAGTTTTGAAGGAAATGTGGTAAAATACAGATGTTTATCTCAGATTAATGATTTAATTCAAAGTGATTGTCATCTCGAGGGAGATTAAAACATAACAAAATCAACAAATTTTGCAAAAAAAAAAAAAAAAAGGAAAATAACAAAAAATAAAGGTCTGGTCCATTTTCCTGGCTACAAAAATGAAATGTCATCTCTTTCTTTGACCGTGCACTAATCGGTCACTGAAGGCATCGCACACACCTCTAACATGTGCTCATTAATACTGCAGGTTCGTGTCTCAGCAGGACAATAAACTGGGTTGGACCCACATTTCTAAACATCTGGAGACCTGACCCCATATTTAACAGTAAAACTGAGCAAAACTCCCTAAACTGGTGTTTTATGTGTGAGTAAATGCACAAAAACATCATCTACCTGCTATTTGACCAAACTGTCTATTGGTAGTTCTAGCTCTAGTGATCTCCACATCAGTAGTTGGCCGTTTTTTTAATGATGAGGACAAAATAAAAGCATATTTACGGTACTGTCAGGGAGTATGGCTTTGTTTCCACGAGTCGCTCAAACCACATGCAGCTGTTCTACACACTGAGACAAACACGAGCCTCGACTGAGGCTGACAGGAAGCACTTTGCAGTTTGGTTTTGGCTCTTGTTAAAGCCCCTTTCCTGCTGGCATCAGGTGGATTTTATCATGTTTATGTTTCTTGAATCCCTGCTGAAGTTTGAGGCTCGAGCTGGCGTCTGATCGGGAGCTCCTGAGGTCATTTCCTGCCATGTTGTTGTTGAGATATCACATTCATTTAGGAAAATACAAACAGGTCGACATTAAAAGCTGGTTAAACTGACCAAACCTGGGCTGGGACTGATTTAAATCATGGCTTTATAACTTTAATCAGTCAAAATGAAACAAAAGGCAGAAGCTCTGAATCATGAGCCAACTTGAGCCAAACTCAGACCGACAGGAGAAAACACTCCAGTTGATGCTCTCAACAAAAAGCTTTCATCACACCCGCGCACGTTCTGCTAACGCTGAAACGATTACAGTCATTCACCTTCATCAACCAGCAGAAACCCGACAGAACAATCTACTCAACGCTCAACTGGAGCCTTTCTCCTGTCAGTAATAAGAAAAGACAGGTTCCAGCATTTTCTGTGTGAACAGCAGGCGACCGACAGGGACTTTGGGGCTGGTGCACTACAGGAAGGCTGACTGCAGGGGGCGCCGGTGGTGAGCCGGTCCCAGGACAGCAGAGGAGGAGATGAGGGAAGTCCGGGACGTCATGAGACCCCGACCAGGAGAGAGGGCGAGCTCACAGAAGCCTCCTGAGTTTTCAGCTGGAGCGCAAATCAAATCACAATCAGAAAACTCAACCAAATTAATGCTAATGCTAATGCTAATTTCTAATTCATGAAGCCACATTTGCCGTCGGGTTTGTAAAATGTTAATGTTCTGTAAAGAGCAAAGAGTCTGAACAGAAGGAAGAAACTGTGTGTGAAGGAAGTAATTCAGAGTGAATCAGGAACCTGATGGGGTGAAATTATTACTGTGAGGGAATTAAACTACTTTTTACTGTGAGTACAAGTTCATACACCGAGCTTCAGGAGACAGAATGAACAGATATACATGATACTGGAGGTGAGTCTCTGCGTTAATACAGTGATGTGCTGCTGTGACTCCAGAGTCTCTGCAGAGCATTGAAGCTGAGTCTCTGCTTTAATACAGTGATGTGTTGCTGTGACTCCAGAGTCTCTGCAGAGCATTGAAGCTGAGTCTCTGCTTTAATACAGTGATGTGCTGCTGTGACTCCAGAGTCTCTGCAGAGCATTGAAGCTGAGTCTCTGCTTTAATACAGTGATGTGTTTCAGAAAGCAGCTTCTGACCTTTGCAGAGTCACATTGCTGCTGAGTCGCTGCTCAGTCACAGAGAGAAGCTCTGTTTCCAGTTAAAACGCTGCAAACGGTGCAAAAGCTGCCGTTAAGGCCTAAAACTACAGCGATCACTTCTGCTGCACAGCATTTTCAGTTGGATTGTTAATGTTTTTAGTCTGAAAAGCCTGAAACTCAGAGTGCGCAGGTCAGCGTAGGAGTGAGACGAAGCAGACTTTTTATATATTGCTCAGGTTTTCTGCTACATTCATGTCCTGTCTCACTCTGCAGGACTCTGACTTCATAAATCAGCAGTTACAAAAGTGAAAACTGTGTCACTGGACGGGGACGATGAGCGTTATCTGGGAAACATTCACGATTATTCACTTTAAATAGAGCAAAATACAGAATAACCTTCAACGTTTGCAGAATGAGTCAGTTTGTGTTTGTGATATAGAATCGTACAGAAGAAGGAGGCGTTTACTGTGACGGTTAACCATATGTTAACAGAGCAGGACGTGCAGCGAGCAGGAAAACCAATCATCCAATCAGAATAATGCATGAACACACTTGCAGATTAACGACTGGTTAACGTGGGAAACAGGAAGAGGCTTTGAGAGGCTGCTGTGATGTCACCTGAACACTGATTTTAGTTTAGTTTATGTCATGAAATCAAACAGAGACTCATAAAAACAAGCAGCATCACTGTTTTATCACAGCAAAGGCAGCGGAGCGTACCTTTACCAGGCCAGGGGGGCGAGGAAGAGGAGGAGGAGGGGAGAAAGGAGGAGGAGGAAGGAGGGATGGGGGCAGAGGCACGGCGGAGGGAGGAAATCCTGAGCTGGTTCTCCTGAGGAGACTCAGCAGGGAGAGAGACAGAGCAGGAGAGAGGTGAGAGGGCGGCAGAGGCAGGAGTTTGACTTCGACTCATCCACCTCTTTTCCCTCACCTGCTGCAGCAAAAACACTCAGGAACTCACCTGCAGGTTTGTCTTTGCTTTCCTTAAGACGTCCTGCGTCCTCGACACTGCAAACAAACAGACGTCAGCTGATTTAATTAATCTGAGCATCAAAGACCTGCAGAGACTGTGAGATCCAGCAAGGATAAAAGAACAAAACTGATCTGTTTAAACTAAAAGAATTCAAGTTATTTCATTTTATATTCTGATTTTAAACAATCGGTGACTCACGCTGGCTGACTATAAAGTGCTCCATGCTATCTTTGGTGCGGTTGGAGCTCTTCACTCTCTCCATGGCGTCCTTTAGAGCCTGCTCTTGCTCTGAGAGCCTCCGACGGAGAGAGGCGACCTCCTCCCTCAGAGACTGATCCTACAACACACACAGAAACACAACGGGTGGTGGTGTGTGTACATGCACATGAGCTCAAAGGAGCAACAGAAGCTGCTGTAAATTCTGTTGTTATGTTTGTGTTTGTGAAGCTGAAGCATCATCATCTCGGCATCTCTCACACACGTTTCTGATGACAAGCCCCCGTGTTCGTGATGTCGTTTCAGTCCAGAAACACTTGATATTTGCACATAAAGCCTGCACATTATATTAAAGTTTAAATCTCTGCTGAGTTTGTTACAGAGTGATTTTATTGTGTAATGTTGATGAAAATAGATCCAGCCCAGATTTGAAAGTATTCATCCTTCATCTTTCCTCCATGTTTCCTCCATAACCTTTCTGACAAACAAACAAACCGTTCCCATCACACTCTCTGTTTGCTCTGACCTGTCTGCTTTCCTCCACGTTTGGCAGAGCTGCTCTCCAGAACATCCTCAGCAGAGACTCGGCCTCCTCCAGGATCTGACGCAGGTTTTTGGTGTCAGACAGCAACTTCCTGACAGAACCTGAGTCCGAAGGCTGCAGACGCACAAAACACAACAAGCTAATTAAAACGTTTAACTCCTGATGAATCTACCAGCTGTGAGTCATGGATCGGTGCCTGTTTGAAGGATTTACAGCTTTTCTTTCAGTGGTAGAATCAAAAAATGGTCTGAAAGCAACGCAGACGGTGCAACAACGACTCTTATCTGATGCTTCCTGGACTAATTCCTGCTGTGAGAGGCCACGAGCTAGAGTGTGCATCCTTTTAACGGCCTTATTGGATGTGAGTTATTGATTGATCACTGAAGTTTCGTGCAGGAGTGTTTCCTGATTTGCAACCAAGTTATTGTGCGTCTGAACAACAAAAGCACCACAATAAATAAAGAAGGCACACTGTGCATCTGAGCAGGACGCAGTGGAAACACGTGCAGGTGTTTGTTCACCAGCGACAGAGGAATGCCCCTCACCTGGTGGAGGCTGAGCTCCTGCGGGCTGCTTGGGGAATACAGGGTAGCCTCCATCTTGCGGAGGAGAGCGCAGCCCTCCAGGATCTGCTGCTGCAGAGCCTGGAAGTCATCGATGTGGCCCACTGCGTGGCGGCCATGACGGTTGGCAAATGAGCCGTCTGGGGCTTGACCCCGCAGAGCAGAGGCTGCTGGGAGGACAAACAGAGAGAATCAGGAATGAGGGGATGAGAGATGGAGGAGTAAAGACGATGAAGAGGTGCTCACTCTGATCAGCTGCTCCTGCCTCTGCTGCATGTTTCTGCACAGGATGCAGAGGAGACGAGGGACTGACCAGTCCGGTGTCTCTGACGGGCGGGGAGGGAACATTGTCTGTGGGAGATCAGAAGCTTTCCATCAGTGCTGAACTGAAAACACCTCGTGTTGAGTTTTAATGTTGTGCTGTGCTGTTTCATCTCATTTCATGACACTGTCTGGTGACACTGACCGCTGAAGAGCTGCCTCCTGGACCGAGGCTGCACGTCAGCCTGTCCGCTCAGTTGCTGTTCCAGCTGCACGTGCAGCTCTCTGGGGTCAAAGGTCGCAGTGCTGCCATCATGCTGGGTGCCGTCACTGACCTGACCTGCTGGGAAACGCACAAGTTCTAACATTTAGACACAAAACATAACAACGGAGCAGCTCGAGCTGAACGGAGCCATGACCGCAGCGTCTCACCTGAGTGTGTGTCTGCGTTGACGCCACACACTCTGTGGTACACCTGCAGCTCACACTGGAGAGAGTGGACCAGACTGCGGCTCTCACACAGCTGTTGCTGGACGACGCTCACCTCGTGCTGCAGTCTGTGAACACACACACACACACACACACACACACACACACACACACCGTTATATCGCCTGTTTGTTTCATATCCAGCCGCTCTGATATGACCTGTCTGATCACACACACACCTGTTGATGGCCTCCTGGTTCCTCTGTCTCTCCTGTTTCAGTTGTGTCATCTCTTGGTTGCGAGCGTCAGCCTCAGTTTGCAGTTTCCTGCTTTGCTCCGCCCACCTCTCCGCCTCTAGCTCCGCCTCCTTCAGCCTGGCCCGCTCCCGGAGCGCCGCCTCCCTCAGCTGCTCCACCTCCTTACTGCCCTCTGCAGACACACACACACACACACACACACACACACACACACACACACACACGACAGCACAGAAATCAAAATCTGCTCCATGCAGCTTCTCAGGCGTCACAGATGTCATGGACGAGTTTTCCGGTGGCGATGGTCAGACTGACCTCTGGCGGCCTGTTTCAGCTGGTTCTGCAGACTGACGTTCTCCTCCTTCAGGAGTCTGATCTCACTGGAGAGCTGCCCGACCGAGTCCAGACCCTGGATGTAGATGTTAGTGGGAGCACCTGCAGATGATGGGGTGATGATCAGCAGGTGCGCTAACAAGCTAATGTTTCGATTAAGGCTGTGCAATGTTACTATGAACTGTGCATCCATTATCTGATGACAGCTAACGTGAACACAGTGTGTGTGTGTGTGTGTGTGTGTGTGTGTGTGTGTGTGTGTGTGTGTGTGTGACCTTTCTCAGCGGCGGTGCGGGCCAGTCTCTCCTCCAGCTGCTGTCGGAGCCGATCGTTGGTCTGGATGGAGTCCTCCAGCCTCTGTCTCAGGCTCCGGATCTCTCTCAGGTGCTCCTTCATCAGGTCTGAACCTGCAGCAGCAGCACAGTAGATAATCTGCTCACACCAAGCTCACACACTGTTCCTGCACGTTTACACCAGGTTAAATCTGAATTATTGGCTTTTCCACAGGGCATTTAGCATCATTTCCTGCTGGGCTTTTAATCTGAAACATCCAGGAAGTGTTGAGTTTCTCTGACAGCGGTGGGAGGAGGAAGTGGAAGTAATAAATGAATGAAAACAGAAAATGCACAACTGGTTTTATCCCCGCTGAGTGTTTTCATCTGGCTCCAGTCTTTATGTTTGCTTAATTCACTGAGCCTCAGACACAACTTTAATTCAGGATCTGATTTAAGAATTCACTGTGATTGTCACAGTAAACTAGATTTTTGCCGTTCTTGTCAAGGTTGCATGACTTTCTCTGCAGCGACTGTTTATGCATTTGAAAAGTCTGCAGTGCATTAAAAACAACAGGAGGAATAAACAAAGAGCAAAGAGTCAGAAATGCTGCAAAAACACAACTTTCTGAAAAAGTTCAGACTCTGGGTCTACCTGTGTGACTGGTGCCTGACTGGTACCCCGAAGATCCTGAGGACAGATCAGCTCCGAGTCTCACCGGTCTGGTACCATAGGCCATGTCCCACAATGCACTGCTCTCCAGGAGACTGGCCCCAGCTTTCATTGCCGTGCTGGGGTCCAGACTGCTGCAGGCGGCACTGCCGAACGGAGAAGGCTGGTATCCGTGGTAGGAGAGAGGCATGAAGGCCGAGGAGTCGGGCTGCTGCTGCTGATGCTGGTGGGCAAACGGGAAACCCTGAAGAGGTTTGGACTGAGGAGTGGAAAACCCTGAAGAAGACACGGAGAGAGGAAGTTACTGCATGCATTTAATTTAAGAGACACAGCAGAAAAGGCAGAGTCAGAGACTGAAAGAGCGAGGAAGGGATTTCTTCTGACGTAGTGGACGATTAATGAGCCACGGGAACCCTGGTCTGGTGTGGCATCTCTCAGAGCTCCGTCCCTCATTAAGCGTTAAAAGATCACAGCAAATCCTCCTCAAGCCGGGCGCCCGGGGTTCGTTAAGCATCAAATAAGGAGCGGTTACTTAACGAGGAGGAAAGTGCAGAGCGTTAAAGAGGAAAAGCAAAAGGCAGCCGGGGAGATGTGGATGATCTAAACTCACACACACACACACACCTCTGTGTATCTGCATGCTGCAGGTCACAAACTATTAAACTTGAAAACAGTTCATGCATTATTCTGATTGGATGATTGGTTTTCCTGCTCGCTGCACGTCCTGCTCTGTTAACATATGGTTAACCGTCACAGTAAACGCCTCCTTCTTCTGTACGATTCTATATCACAAACACAAACTGACTCATTCTGCAAACGTTGAAGGTTATTCTGTATTTTGCTCTATTTAAAGTGAATAATCATGAATGTTTCCCAGATAACGCTCATCGTCCCCGTCCAGTGACACAGTTTTCACTTTTGTAACTGCTGATTTATGAAGTCAGAGTCCTGCAGAGTGAGACAGGACATGAATGTAGCAGAAAACCTGAGCAATATATAAAAAGTCTGCTTCGTCTCACTCCTACACTGACCTGCGCACTCTGAGTTTCAGGCTTTTCAAACACATCACTGTATTTAATGAGTTTTTTTTCTGCATTATATACCATAAAATAAGAGTTTGCATGCTGCTGCTTATCACAATCATCAGCTCCGACACTTATATGACACTGATAGTCTGCAAAAGGAGAATATCAGTAGAGTAGTAATCAAACATGTGAAGCTGCTGGAGCGTGCCACATCGAGGGCGCCGGACGCATTTCCTGTTCAGCCGCCATCGGGCATTTTCAGGCTGCATGCGGCCGTTTAAACACAACATGCATGACGATTCTGCACATCTACAAACACAGTTAGCTGCGGAGGAAGCTGTGTTTTCTGCCCTGTCCTCCGACTCAGCTCTGCATCCTGCTCTTCACACCCTGAATGTGTCCTTGCAGGCGCTGCCTGGATCCTGTGCTCCTGACACTGTGTTAAACTACATTTGAGCTTCAAACACACACTTAGGTTATGGTTTTTAGCACAAACTCATGCAGATTACAGTCAAACCGACGCACTCTCACTGTCCCCCAGCTGCTTCTGCAACATCTGCAGCTCCTGGTGCACCTCGGCCAAGGAGAAACCCACCCCCCCGTTGCCTTGGTAACGGGTTCGCAGTGCTGCAGGGTGAGGATGGAAAGGCAGAGGTAGGCTCTGGGTGGCGGAGGAGAGAGGCAGGTGGGTGGAAGGGGCAGAGGTAAAGCCTGAGGATGGAGCTGGGGGGAGAAGAAGGAGTTGAGGTGGAGGACAGAGAGACAGGGCTGCAGCTGAAGGTGCAGTGATGCAGCAGAGAACTGGATCACATGAGGGAAAGATGTGTTTTACACTCTCCTCAGCCCTCTCCTACCTGTCTGACCCTGCACCTCTGCAGGCTTGTGTGGCGAGCCGGGGCACTGCATGCTGGGACAGCTGAGCCAGGACTGGGCTGTGTGGGATGAGGCGATGGATGGAGGGACAGATGAGTGACGTGACACGATGCCACTGTGAGAGCGGCCGTCTGGAAATGGAGAGAGTCGAGTAAAGGACACGACGCACGGAGCGGACTGTGGACAGACGCTGCCGCCGTCAACAAATCACATGTTCCGACTCAAACCAGGTGTGAATGTGTCTCCTAACAAGTGTGTATCACAGTGTGCGAGGGCTCACACACTCACACACTGTCCTGCCGCCATACACACTCACTGTAGCTCCAAATGTGGATTCATCCGCCACTAAAAATAGTCCAACAAATAAACTTTGGACCTGTTTCTCGTCACTACCTCATCTTCTCTCACCTGTGCTGGGTCGGGTAGGTGTCCCCGCCTCCTTCTGTCCGAGCTCGCTGGCGGCATCCACATCAGAGCAGAGCTCCAGGTCCTCGTTCGTGGACCCGTGCTCGTCAGACACGTAGGAGATGCGATCCGATTGGTCGGTGGTGTCTGAGAGGGCGCGGCTGCTGCAGGGCGTGTCAGAGCGATGAGGATGATGATGCTGGTTCAGTTTGGCGCGCAGAGACTCGATGACCTTGTCCTTCTGCTGCAGCTCCTTACTGAGCCTGCACACACACACACACACACACAGGCACGCGCACGCACACATGCACACACACACACACACGCGCGCGCGCACGCACACACACACACACGCACACACACACAGGCACGCACACACAGGCACGCACACACACACACACACACACAGGCACGCACACACATTTTGTCCGGTTATATTTTCTATTTCATTGATCTTTTTTTTTTCATTTTTAATTGGTTTTGCTGTTTGATTCAGTGTCTTTATGGTTTATTGTACTGATTTTACAGTTTGTTTGTTCACAATTTTACCATTTATTTTATATTTTTTATTGATTTTTACTGTTTGTAATTGGTTTGTTCAAATGATTTATGTTTTTTTAAATGATTTTTCATCCTGTTAACTTGATTTTATGATTTATTTTATTATTTTTTTGCAGCTAAACACTGAAGACGAAGGAGAATCTGTTTAAAATGATCTTGCAGGTGTCTCTGGATGTAAATCTATGAACCTGAACAAACCGTAGCTGCTAACAGAACAGCTGCATGAGCTGCCTTAAAGGATAACGAGCATTAATGATGACGATGTACCAGCTGTGTGAGTCACCTGCCCGCTGATCTGGACTGGAGGCTTCGCATTGAGTCGCTTTAGGGAAGCGTCTTAGCGACATTACACTGAATCGCGCCACACGACCAAAAGTGCAGACTCACAGTTTGACAAGAGCTTCACAGTGACACACACTGCCCGAGCAAAGTAAACAAAACAACAACAAAACAAAAACAGGAAGGGCAGCCTCAGCAGGGCGCAGGGACGGCAAGACAAACAAGTGTGTCCCCTACAGCTGATTTAATTAACAGTGACGTGTGTGTGTGCACAGATGCTGAAGTGAAGGTCGTTCATCTACATCGATGACGGGCTCTCTCACACACACACACACACACACACACACACACACACAGTCACTGCATCACACTCACAACAGAAGAGACTTTCTTTCCAAACAGATGTGATTTGCCTAGCTCTTTGCAAAACTCAGAAATAAACAGGCACCTCTGAAGTTGGCTGACTAACACACCGTGTCTCTCAAACGTTAAACCAACTGTTCATAGTTTCAGGGAGGCCTGTGTGCAGCTCCCTCAAATCATCACAGTCAAGTTGCCAAGTCAGTACTTAAAGGAGCAAGACACATCTGACAGCTTCGCCTTGGACTGAGCCATGCTAGCAGTTCCTACCTGCTTCCAGTCTTTATGCTAAGCTAAGCTAACCCTGACCCCAGAGCGAGGACGTCACATTATGTTTTGTTTGCTTGTGTCCGTCTTACTTGTCGAGCTGTGCGAGCAGTGCTCTCCGCTCCCTGTCGGTGAGCTTCTTCAGCAGCAGCAGCTCCCTCTCCTGGGCCTTCCACTCCCACAGAGAGAAGGAGAACAGAGAGTCTCTGTACAGCGGGCTGCTCTTCGACAGCATGGCCTTCCACAGAGGAGCCATCAGCCACCTCCAGCCCCCGCTGCCTCCCCCGGCCGACGGCTCTTCACCTGGGCTACTGACCGACCATGCCTCCCCTGTCCTCCCTCCTCTCTCTCAGACGCCTGAAACACTCTCTGCTGCAGTTTTCTGCCTCCAGAGGGAACTGAGCGTGGCTCATTAGCCTAGCAGCCGAGGTCCTGACCCCAGAGTGTGTGACATCGGGTACAGTGGACAGGCCGAGCGTGAGCAGGGGATAAAGGGATGGAGGGATGACTGAGCGTGTAAGCGACCAGGTGAAAGGGAGCAAATCCTCCGATTAGACTCCGGCTTTATCAGGAGCTGGAGTCTGTGTGGCTGCCCTCACACACACAGACACACACACACAAACCCGGGGAGTGTATGGGTCAGCACCACAGGTGGGAACCCAAACTGATCCCAAAGCTGATTCTGAAGTGGCCAAAACTGCAGGTTTTATGGATTTGTGCATTTGCTGCAGCAACAGGACAACGTCCAAGTGATGAGCACAGATGGAGGAAACGATCCAGCTGCAGCTCAAGTCAAAGTTTTTAGCTCTCGCCCCACCGGCGTGTGAAGAGGTGATGCATGATGTGAATTAAAACAGAAGAATCATAATCAGCTCTGTGGTGCACGAAGCATGACTCAGCAGCCCGAGGTTGTTGCAGCTGCACTGTTTCTCCTTCTTTTGTCTCCAACTGAGTTTTACTGTATCGACTGCGGCCCGTCTCTGCTCCCAATCAAGTCTAGAGCCGAGGCCTCAGAGGAAAGCTTCTTATCAGCGCTTTGGACTCAATCTATCCCACCGGCAAACACAGCATCAGCAGCAGCAGCAGCAGCAGCCCTGAGGGGGAGACGCAGTGACGAAAGAGCAACACGAAGAGCGATGGGAGAGGGAGCGAGTGCACAAACGGATGTCCGGATCCCTCGGGCTGCTGCGTTCACGTTGCACTGCCCATCGGTGAAAGAGAGAAACTGGATGAATGATCATCCACAAAGCAGCACTTCCTCTTTCCTCCTCTTGTTTGTTTGTTTTCAGAGCACAGGCAAATAAAAAAAGCCCTCACGCTTCTTTTCAGGATCGTCTGAGAAGCTGGAAACTGTAAAAACGTCCCGTGTCTGCAGAAGAAGCTCCAGGACGGGAGGACAACTTTGCATCCGGCTGCAGCTCCGAGGAAACCCAAGAAGTGACGCACGAGTGAGTCGCTGGAGCGGCAGGCGAAACGCACACGGCTGCTCCGTGAGGGAAATAAATCCAGGTTTATGATCAAATCTTACATAACACCGATCAGAGCAGCGCTGGATGTTCGCACCATGCGCTGCTCCGGATACTCTGAGGCAAACTGATGCTCGCTCTGTCGAGCTGCGTCCCTCTGCTGCCTCACGTTTCCTCTCTCTCCTCCCCCTCTCTCTCCCTCTCTCCCCCTCCCTGCGTTTAGCTGCTCCTGACCTATTTCCCTCCCCTGTGGAGGTCTTAATAACTTAACCTGATTAGAGGCCATGTCAACATGCCTGGAGCCCGATGCAGCATCAGTGCAATCACACATTTATCTGTTTAAACACACAGTATAACATGTTTACCTGCACCACAAATACAAAACATTTATTTACTGACCAGCAGCTGCAGCTTTAAGTTAAGCTGGACATGTTTCACTATGAAACACTGGTTAACAGTTGGAAAAGATCATAGTTTTAATTAAATATTGCAAATTAAACACTTCCTGTTTTTCATCTTTCTCCAGCTTTAAGAGCTTTAACCGCAGATACACACAAACGAGCATCTTGCTTCAGTTTAATGGAGGATAAATGCAGTATGTTGGTGGCAAACGTGTTGTTTAATAAAATATTTCCTATTATTTTGACAGAAAAGTGTATTTTAAAGCAAGAAGTTATATAAAATATTAAAATCATATTAAAATTAATTATAAAATGTCATTTTTAGAATTGAAGGTTTTAATTTTTCCTCGTCCTGTCGTTCGTCATCAGCACATCCGTACATCTGCATGTGTAGAAAACACAATATGTCATCTTAGTGTGAATTAAGTTAATGTATGTGTTAATGTACAGCCTGCAACACACACACACACACACACACACACACACACACACACACATACTGTACAGTCTAAATGAGATGGCTGTCGCAGAAACACTCGATAATTCAGCTTCACATCTGGTCGACCATCTGTGCCGCAACATGGTGTTACTGCAGGCCTCTCTCTCTCTCTCTCTCTCTCTCTCTCTGTGTTTATGTCTCTCTCTCTCTCTCTCTCTCTCTCTCTGTGTTTATGTCTCTCTCTCTCTCTCTGTGTTTATGTCTCTCTCTCTCTCTCTCTGTCTCTCTCTCTCTCTCTCTGTGTTTATGTCTCTCTCTCTCTCTCTCTGTCTCTGTGTTTATGTCTCTCTCTGTCTCTCTCTCTGTGTTTATGTCTCTCTCTCTCTCTCTCTCTCTGTGTTTATGTCTCTCTCTCTCGCTCTCTCTCTCTCTCTCTCTCTGTGTTTATGTCTCTCTCTCTCACTCTCTCTCTCTCTCTCTGTTTATGCCTCTCTACCAAATTACTCACAGATCATTGTTTGTTTATTGGGTTTGACCCTGCGCTCACCCTTCTCCATCCAGCTACATCTTAAAGGACCAAACTAGACTCTGTTTGTTTGTTTGTTTGTTTTGCAGGTTCGAGCTGATTTATTATAGAAAACTCTAAACTCATCTTTTCTTGTCCAGCGTTTGCTCCTGATGCCGCCCAGGTGTGAAACTCAGAGAGCCGTGCTGTGGAGCGGAGCTCGGTGTCTGAACATCCAGGCCGTTGGTGGCTCCTCCGGGGAGACGCTGCCTGGCAGAGGCCGGCCGGTTCGTGCAATATTCACAAAATAAAGTGTAAATAAAGTCGTTTCCTTCTTCCATATTAATAAGGACACGTCCCGCCTTTTCTGTTTCCTCTATTCAAAATTCATTTAATGTTTTTTTATCATGACCCTAATGAAGGAAACCAGCCTGTCACATCCACACACTTCCACTACTTGATGCACCCGGTCGTGTTTTAGCATCTGCAGAGCGGTTCGGTTGACTTTTACTGAGCTTCCTCAGTGCTGGACATCGATAATGTGAAGCTGCATCGCTGAATCGCAGTCGACCGGACTGGACAGAACGTTCCTTGAAGACATTTCACATCTCAGTGGGTGTGGCCAGTGTTACTGGGGTTAGGTAACAGCATCCAGAGCTGGGTAGCGCTGCTCGTTAGCCACCAAAACATCAGAGTGTGTGTGTGTGTGTGTGTGTGTGTGTGTGTGTGCGCGCTGCGGCAATGAAAACAAACAAAACCAGGAGCTGAAAGAGGCTAAAATGCTCTGTAAACACCTTTTGAACCACTTATTATTACTTACTATTATCACTTATTACTTATTATTTCGAATCACATGACATATTAATAGCATGAAATGCTAATTAGTGGACTTTTAATGACGAAACAACATGGAGTTTATTCTTTAGCTGCATTGAGCTAAATGTTCATCTCGTTAGAATCCAGTAATCGTCCTCTTGTGTAACTGTGTTTGTCCTGATCTCACTCGTGTCTCACATTGCCCCCCCCCCCCCCCCCCCCACCTCCATCCCCCTCCCTCCCCCTCTCTGCCTAATTAGCCGACCAATCGACTGGACAGTTAAGGTCCTCGCTCGGACATCAGCTGCGCCTGCAGGTCACGACACCCTGGCAAAAATTAATGAGTTGTATGTTTTGGGTGAATGGACACTGGTGGTGGCGGTGGAGGGTTTGCCCAATCGTGTCTCTGCCCTGCGGCGCTGTGACATCACATGACTCTGGGGTTTTGTAATGCGGTGATGTCAGAGCAGAGACCGAAGACAAACCCCGCCTCATGCTTTTCTCAGAGAGACCACAGAGACCATGGTTTCAATGACTCTGGATGCATTACTGTTTTGCAGCTTGTTGCCATGACAACGCCAGCTCGCTGAAGCTGTGCTCAGATGTTGCGAGAACCAGGAAACCAAGTGGTGACGAGATCGCTCAGGACGTACGCTCAGAGAAGCTCCCTGCCTCTCCAGTGTCCCCCCCCGAGCCCCCCACCATTCCTCCCCCGCTTGTCAATTAACCAATTAGCTCTGTCGTCAAATTACCCAGTGACATCATCGCTCATTATCGAATGAGCATCTGATTATCTGCCCTGAGGGACAAACATCAGCCCGAGTGTCACACACCAATACTTTCCATTGGCCGTCATGGAGCCAATGGACACACACACACACACACACACACACACACACACACACACACACACACACTGACCGGATGGCGAGCAGCTCTGTCTTCTCTTCTGGATCTTCGGGATGATCTCCTGTAGCAACACAAACAAACAACATTACTACCTCAACTCATCACCCAGTCTATAAATACTACGAGTGTCCCCTCTGAGACTCCGTATCCAGGCGACTCACGTCCGCTGATCTTGGCGCTGACTCGCTGAGCCAGGGCACCGCTCTGAGCCAGCTGGTCCCTGAAGCTCTGGCCCATGTAGTAGTCGATGTCATTGGCCCTGAGCAGCTCCTCGAAGGCCTTGGTGGTGTCCCCCAGGTGCTGAGTGAGGATGTTGCACACGCCGCGACCCTCCCTCAGTCGCTGGCGGAGGTGCGACAGCTCTCTGGCCTGAGCCTGGATCAGGGTGTCGAATTTACTGCAGAGAGAAGAAAACAGAACAACAATAAACAAACAAAAGATGTGTTGCTGTGACTCCAGAGTCTCTGCAGAGCATTGAAGCTGAGTCTCTGCTTTAATACAGTGATGTGTTTCAGAAAGCAGCTTCTGACCTTTGCAGAGTCACATCGCTGCTGAATCGCTGCTCAGTCACAGAGAGAAGCTCTGTTTCACTCACACACTCAAACAAGTTCATTCCTCTGCAAAGACTCCTGTAATGAATTAAGATCAAACTGTATCAGTCATCAGGAACCACATTAAGGATTATAAAAGTAATCTGATGCTCCTGGCTCCACTGGGACGTCGTGCAATGCAACATGTGGATGTGGTGAAACCACGATGCTGCACAGCCTGGATCCATGAGCTTGAAATGGACGAATAAACCTGTGCTCTGATTAAAACAGACATGTCTCACAGCTTGGACAGTTTCTGTGTCTGAGCAGCTTTGTTTCAGGATGCAGTGTCAGAATTAAAAGTGTGTTTATGTCTGTTTCCTTGTTTCTTCTTCTGCTGTGTTGCCGGTTCACTCGGAGCCTGTATCGCAGCTAAAAGCCTCGCTGTAGCTACAGCCTGGTGACATACGGCGAGTGGGACGGCGTGTTCCCGGCCTCGTGTTCATTAATCCCCTCCGACTGTCAGGTCAGCTGAGTTTACATTAAAACATCTGTGGCTACGCCTGATTAACATGCACTGATACTGACTGAGACTGATGGTGTGTTCAACGCCCGCAGTGACTTGGCTGATCCAGGGCCAGATACAGACCTAAACATGATCTTTAATCCAGGATCAGAGCTGAATTTCTGCATGTTTTACCTAAATTGTGATGAATCATGGATACGGTCAAAGCTGGAAGCAGCCTCTCGTCTCGTCTCTGTGTCCTTGATGCACTCTGGCTGATCTGATGCACTGTTACCACAATGACTCTCTGCACCTCCCCTTACTGAGTTTTCACTTTTAAAAGCCGTTCAGCACTAAAACTGGCTTTTAATCCAGGAAGTGCATTGTAGCTCCCATCACTATCCCCACAGCACCAATAAAGCTCTTACTCATTAAACGCTGGTTTCTCCTCTCGCTCCTCTTTTCCTCTGTTTGCTCACTTCCTGCTGAACTGTCTGAATCAAAGCGGATCACTACAGAGTAAAGATGTAACTGCAGTGTTGCTGTCGCTCACCCTGGCCACGTCGCAGACTTCCCGTCCTCGCTGACGGACTTTTTCCCTCCCTTCCTGAGCTGATCCTCCAGAGCGTCCACGCGGGACACCAGCTCCTGCAGGCTCTTGTCTGAGCGCGGGTGACGAGGCGACGCCAGGGGACCACCGTCCGACGACTGCCAGCCTTCGTCCTCCTCCGCCCCGCTCTGGGACGGCGACGCCTGGAAGGACCAGTTGACCTTGCGAGGGGTGGAGGGTCCGTACTCGCTGGAGGTGGAGAGGGAGCGGAGGCGGCTCTGGAGGCCGCGGATCACCGCCTGAGAGCGGGACAGCTGGGAGCGCAGATCCTCCACAAGGCGCTGGAGAGACTCGTCTCCGTAGCCGGAGGCCTGGGTGGTGCTTTTAGCGAAGGTGGAGCTGCTGCTGCTGCCGGGCCACCACTGAGAGCCGCAGTCCAGAGACGTACACATCTCCAGATCATCAAACTCTGCGAGGAAACGCTCTCATCAGTAAACAACACAAACAGCGTCTCACACGTTACTGATGCAGCTGCAGCATGAAGCCTGACTCCTGCAGGTGTTTACGTGTTAAATCTGCAGTGAAATGAAAAAATAAGTGTGAGCTTTGAAACATCTGATAATTAAAACTTAAAATACATAAAACATGTGGAATATTATCGTTTTACTGCTGTTTCACCCCTTAAACCGACTCATTGCTGCTGTTTAACTGCAGGCTTACATCAAACACCTTCAAATGATCAGTAATGCTGCAGCGTCGGCTGTTTTCACTGAAAATCCATTTATCTTCTTAATAATATCCATAAAAATCTACAGTTTAGCTCATTTTATCATCATTAATCTTATTTCTTCTCGTTTTAGTTGATTTTGATGTAAATTTGGACCGTTTGCTGCTGAAGGTTTCCGTTATTTTTGTCTCTTTATGCCTGAAACCTTCATCGGCTTGGCTCGGCTGCGTCCTCCATGTGTTCTGAGTGTGAATACAGGTATGCACTGTGTGTTGTACTTGAAGAGGCTGCTGTTGATGTGCAGATGCTGCTGTCTGCTGCCCTCTGGTGTTTTAAAGGTGCTGCTGCAACTACGAACAAGCTGCTGTCTGCAGGACATCCGTCTGCAGACAGGCCGTCAGACTCACCCGGGCTGCTCGTGTCTTCCCTCTCGGCCTCGTTCTCGCTGCGGCCGCAGGTCTCGTAGCCCAGGTCCTGCAGATCCACCTGGATCTGCTTGCTGTCCTGCTGCACCGCCGTCTCGGCTGCAGAGAAGAAGCAGCTTCAGTTCAGAGCGTTTGTTTCGACAGATTCATTCACACATTCAGGACACTTCAGCTCTCGGTGTCACTCACTCAGCAGCTCCCTGTAGTCTTTGAGCTGCTCGGCCTGAGCCTGCACCGTGGCCTCGGACACCATCAGTCTCTCCCGCAGCTCTTTGCTCTTCTGCCTCAGGTGATCCGTCTTCTCAGTCATCGCGGAGGAGACGGCGCCCTGCTGCTGAGCGCTGCCCGGGCCAGCCTGGAACAGGAAGAGGAAGAAACAACGCTTTTTAAAGATGCTTTTACTTTGACAGCGTTCCTCACAGACTCTGCTCTGCTCCGTCTACCTGTGAGGAGCTGCTGAGCAGGCGCAGCAACGCCGTCTCCTTCCTCTTCTGCTCGTCGCTGATCTGGACGCCGGCCTGTGACAGAGACAGCTCGCCATCCCAGGCGTCCCACAGCTCAGAGATCTCCTCCTCCTCTTCATCCTCCTCCACCCCTTCTATGGTCACATCCAACTCCTCCTCCTCCTCCTCCTCCTCTTCATCCAGCACCTTCTGCTGCTCATCAGTCAGTTTACAGTCGGGCTGCAGCCCCTCAGTCAGCTGATGCTTCAGGTCTCTGTTCTCTGCTTGCAGGCTGAACAGAGCTTTCCTTTAAATCAGACAGAGACACACGGACGGTTACACTCTACCTCACTTCCTGTCTGAGTCTCATTGGCTCCTACTGATGATGGAAATCATTAAAAACACAAATGAATAGTTTAGTTTATTAAAAACTGAGGTTTGTCATCAAACAAGAAGAAGAAACGATGCATTTGTCTGGGACTATTTTCAGCGGCGGATGAATCCACATTTCTGGCTCTAGTGTGTATTTAGGGCAGCAGCATGGCACGCGTGTGTGTGTGTGTGTGTGTGTGTGTGTGTGTGTGTGTGTGTGTGTGTCATGGAGGAACCTGACCCTTCTCACCTCATCTGAGACAGAGAGGAGAAGCCGGCCTTCTCCAGCTGAGCCTTCAGCTCCCCGAGCTCTCGCTCCACCGCCCTCTTCTGCTCCACCAGCTGTTTGACCTCCATCAGTCCCTGACCTTCAAACAACAGGTCCTGGGGGGGCGGAGCCTGTTCAGACAGACAGGTAGACAGACAGACACTCGCTCTTAAATCACTTTAAAGACTTCAAATATGTACAGTCTGCAGGAAAATAAGAGCAGAACATGCTTTTTGAGTGAATCAAGCAGCTCGGCTCAAATCAAACCTTGGTGTCGAACACTTTGGACTCCTCTTCGTCAACGCTCTCGGTGAACTCGCTGTTCAAGTCGTCCTCGTCCTCTGAGCTCAGTCCTGAAAGAAGAAAAGGACAACATCAGTCTGTTTGTCCCGTCACGGCGGCGTCTTTGCTCTCAGCTTCAGCTTCCTGTCTGACTCTGTGCAGCTCAGGAACCGGCCCCGTCTGTTAAAGCTCAGCTGACGCCTTCCTCACGTTCACCGTGATGCTGGTCGCCTGTAACACCGCTGAACGTTACACCAAACATGAGTCAGCAGCTCAGAGTTCACTCATATGATGAATCAGCACTTATTGTGATTGAATGAGAGAGATTAGACTCTTTAACGCTGTAAGATGTGCAAACAGAGGAGGATTGTGGGTAATCTGAGCAACCTGACTTTTCTTAAATGCACTGATGACGCTCGTGCTCTGATTTGCCTTTAATGTCGTGATAAAAGAGTTTCAGGGATGTTTAGAGGCTGTGCTGCAGTTTCAGGCAACTTAAAGATTTGATGTTTCTCCTCCAGAGTGAAGTCGCCTTTTAATTCAGCTCTGCACGCAGCAGCAGTGGTAGTGATGAACAGAGTTATAATAGAGTTATATAATAACCTGAAACCTCTGCAAACTGTCTGGGACGACGATGAATTTATGTTTTTGATGATTTTTACATTTGTCTTGCTCTAATTTTGTTGTTGTGGTGCAAATGCACACAGCATGAAGGGACGTGAGGGGGAATGGTGTTTGTTTGGTGTTGGGGGGGTAAACACAGTGTATGTGCTGATTTTGCAACTTTAAAGGAGCTGAAGTAATAAAATAAAGAAGTAAACAGTTGTTTTGAATGAAGAAACCATGAAGAACTCCTAAAATCACGAATGCATCACGGAGGTGCTGCAGGTTTATTTATTGAATGACTCGATGACACGATGGGGCTGGAAGGTATATGGATAAATATGATTCCTGACTCCAAACAGAGCTTTAAGATCAATAAGAGGAATAAAAACCACCCATACTCACTGTGACACTCGGCTTTATGATCATATTTGTTAATATTGAACCACAGAGATGAACCTGGCGGCTGCTGAGTCGCATAAAATCACAAAAAGCAAACGAGACCAGCTGCGAACTCAGAGCAGAGTCTGAGCGCTGATGCTCCCACACTGAGCTCCAGAGACAGGCTGCTGATCACGCACACGCAGCGATCACGTCACCAGCGGCACACAAGCAAAGATTATCACACAGTACAGAACGTTTACAGAGAGGAACCAAGCTTTGCATCATAAACAAACAGTCGAGTCATTGCTCTGACACGTTCATCAAACACACGGGTTAATTTGATTTAAAGATACAAAACAGGGTGAGTTTGAATGATTAGTTCTGCAGTTTATTCACTTTTATTCATTTTCATCAAGTTTTATATTTGATTTGATTTGATTTTGATTTTGATTGTTTTTCTGTGAAGGACCTCAGCTGCTCTCCGGCTGAAACTCAGCACTTTGTTTGTTTTGAAGGTCGATATTCCCTTAAGTACCCTGAACGCCTCGTCAGGAGCATGAGTGTGTGTGTGTGTGTGTGTGTGTGTGTGAGTGAGTGAGTGTGTGAGTGTGTGTGAGAGTGTGTGTGTGTGTGAGTGTGTGTGAGAGTACACAGGCTGAAAATGCTGTTCTGCACAAATTTGATCAAAATGTTCTTCTTTTCAAATTTCATGTTTTCCTTTTTTTGCTGCCACATTGGAAACAAAACACACACACACGCACGCACACACACGCACGCACGCACACACACGCACGCACACACACGCACACACACGCACGCACACACACGCACACGCACACACACACACAGCTGTGATGCATTATGCATTCAAACAGTAAGAAGGTTCTTCGTGTTCGGCGTCGTGCAGACCTCGTTAGTCCATCACATCATCACCAGAAACAAAACCAGATGTTAGGAGTTAGTTTGACACCCAGCAGGTTAAATCCTGTTAGATCAGTGAGACCTCCACCTCCTGCTGCACCTCCACCTCCACCTCCTGCTGCACCTCCTGCTGCACCTCCTGCTGCACCTCCACCTCCTGCTGCACCTCCACCTCCACCACAGCAGGATGCTCCCCTCACACCACAGTCACGCTCCCTGTTCCCGGGAGCTGCTGTTACAGATACTGTCCCATGCTTCTCTGATGCCCACCTCCAAACTCTGGCTGCCTGCTGTTGGGCCGGTCCCGGCCCAGGATGGGGCCTCTGGCTGGGGGGCCGTCCTGCTGGACCAGGCTCTCCCTCAGCTCCTGGATCTCCTGGGTCAACCGCTCCACCAGCGGGAGACCTGAGGGCTCCACCATCTGCCTCTGGAGGTCCTGCAGACACACACATACACATCATGACATGAATACACACACACGGGTCAACAGGCACTGACTGTTAAAGAGCTGCGGCTGCATCATGAAGCCGGATCAAACCGGTCTCTGTCTGTCTCACTGACCCTGATGATCTCCTCCTTCACGTGCAGCGTCCTGCTCAGGGAGTCCACCCTGCTGGCCTGACTCCTGCTCAGCTCCTGGCTCTCCTTCTCGCTCCTCAGAGCCAGACGCAGCTCCTCCTGCACAGCCTGGAGCTCCGACGCCAAGACTGCCGCGTGGTCCGACGTGGATCCGCCGCCAGAGCTCAGCTGTCTCCGCAGCTCCTGGAGCCTCACTGTCTGCTCGGCCATCACCTCCCCGAGCCGGCTCGCAGAGTCCTGCAGGGAGAGCGTGGTCAGGTTCTCCAAACTTCATAACTGGACCTTAAATGCTTCTGCTGACTCTTCTGCTCTACCTGGATGTACTGGTCCCTGGAGCTGATGGTCCTGAGCAGATCCTGGACCTGCTCCTGGTGCTCCTGGGCCTGGCACGTCCGGTCGGCCAGCACTTCCTGGAAGAGGCGGTCTTTGAGCTGGAGGCGGACCTTCAGCTCCTCCAGAATGTCGCTGGGAGCTGATTGGATCTGAGCCAGCAGGGAGCAGCGCAGGTCCTGCAGCAGACCAGAGAAGAAGAGAAGCCTCCAGATTAACGCTGCACTAAATGTTTCAGTAAATCCACTTCCTTTACATCACTTCCTGTCTGTACCTGGGCCTCCTGCGTGCGAGCGTGCAGCGCCGCCTGCAGCTGGCTGATGATGGCGTCTCTCTCACGCAGGATGCGGCTCTGCCTCTCTTCGCTCTCCTGCTGCTGCCGCTGGACGTTCCTCCAGGCCTCACACACCTGCTCCAGCTCCAAAGCTTTACCCCGCAGCAGCACCTCCAGGCTCTGACACACACACACACACACACACACAATAATGAGCGATGAGCTGAGCAGGTGTCAGACGTCGGGCGGAGAACACGTGGCGGTTTGCTGTGCTCTTACGCTGATGGTCTCCTCATTGTTGGCCAGGACGCAGCGCTGCCTCTCCACGTCTCGCTCCTTCTCTCTGAGCAGCAGCTGGAGACGGCGACTCTCCTCCTCTTTCTCCTCCACGCAGCGAAACTTCTCGTCCACCGCTCGCTGCGGGTTGGAGGAACACAGCGTCAATCATCACCGAACATCTCAGCTTTGAATTTGAATCAAACCACTTTGCTTTTGGTCTGTTTGCAGCAGACAGAGTCAAATGACATGAAACCAAGCTCCGCTGAGTTAGAGAGGAGCCAGAGACAAAACGCATAAACAGATAAATAACAACAGACAAACAAACAAACTCATCTGAGTGACGACCTGTGGTTTCTGTTGTTTGAATCAGGTTTGATTTGATGTTTCGATGTTGACACCTGCTGGTGTGCGTGTGTGTGGTTGTGTGTGTGTGTGTGTGTGTGTGTGTGTGTGTGTGTGTGTGGTTGTGTGTGTGTGTGTGTGTGTGTGTGTGCTGTTCACCTCCAGGGCCCGGTCTCTCTCCTTGATGCGCTGCCGGAGCTTCTGAAGCAGAGAGTCTCTCTTCTCCTTTGGATCCTCCAGCAGCTCACAGTCCTGAGTGGGAACAGTCAGTGTGCACATCAGCACGTGTGTGTGTGTGTGTGTGTGTGTGTGTGTGTGCGCGCGCACATGTGTGTGTGTGTTTTGAAGTTTCCACCATGCTCAGAGTGAGATGCAGCAGTCAGTGGAAAACTATTTTAAATAGGCAGTGTCTTCCTGGTTGGAGCGCAGGTGTAAATCAAAGCTGCGTGTGATAGGCTGTTTGACTGGTCATGTGACCCCTCTGAGTGTTCCTGTAAATGCATGTGAGCAGAGGTTTGAGCTGTGTGTCTCTGACCTCTATCAGCTGGTCTTTGGTCAGCAGGGACGCCCTCAGCTCTCTGATGGTCTTATCTCGCTCCTCGTCCCGGCTCCGTCGCTCCTGCTCGCCCTCCCTCAGCCGCTCCTCTCTCTCCTGCAGGGCCGATCGAGCCTTCTCCAGAGCCAGCTGCAGATCCTGAGCACCACACACACACACACACACACACACACACACACACACACACACACACATCAGCAGAAAGTACAGGGAGAAAAGATGCGAGGTGATGAAACGGCTCCTTCTCTCACCTGGTTGTGTCTCTCAGTCTCCCTCCTGTGCTGCAGCGCCCCCTGCAGGTCCTTCTCCAGCCTCTGCAGGGCTCGGCTCAGGTCCTCCTGCGTCCTGTCCGCCTGCCGCTGTGCCCGATCTCCAGCCTGCAGCTGCAGCTGAGCCTGGAAGAGAGACGCCTGCAGAGCCAGAACCTCCCCCTGACCTCGAATACTCTCAGCACCCGATGCCTGCAGGCAGCACGGGGAGAGGAGACGGGGAGAGGAGACGCGTGAAACACGGGGAAATGAAATGAAAAACAGATCACTCTATTCTCGTTAAGGTCGTCGCTCAGCGTCAGCGTGGAGGACGAACCTGCAGCTGCTCCAGCTGGTTGCGGTTGGCGAGCTCTTTGAGAGAACACAGCATCTTGTCCTGCTCCTCGATCACCCGAAAGAGCTCTGCAGCCTGCTCCCACACACACACACACACACACACACACACATACACATATTAAAACACTGTGCACTGTGTTCCTGTCTGCCTGCCTGTCTGTCTGCCTGCCTGCCTGTCTGCCTGCCTGTCTGTCTGCCTGCCTGCCTGTCTGCCTGTCTGTCTGCCTGCCTGTCTGTCTGCCTGCCTGCCTGCCTGCCTGTCTGCCTGCCTGTCTGTCTGCCTGCCTGTCTGTCTGCCTGCCTGCCTGTGTGTCTGTCTGCCTGTCTGTGTGTCTGCCTGCCTGTCTGTCTGCCTGCCTGTCTCACCTGTGCCTCCTTGGAGTTAACGGTATCAGTGATGTTCTGGATGTTTCGCTCCTGTCGCTGAGCTTCCTCTCCGGCCGCATGCAGCTCCAGCTCCATCTCACCGAGACGCTCCTGCAGCTTCTACACACACACACACACACACACACACAGGCTGTAGTTACTGTTTGACTGCAAAGCAGATCTAGGTGGATGCTGGAGGTGGGGAACGGGGGCGTGTCTGTACCTGGTTCCTGGCCTCGCTCTCTCTGATCTTGGTCTGGAGCGAGCGGACCTGGTCCTGGGCCTTCTGCAGCTCGCCGACACACTGACCTGCAGCGCTCTCGTACTGACTGAGCTGCCCCTGCTGCTCATCGATGAGCCTCTGAGGACACACAGATGAAGCCGTGTGGTTATATCGCACATCACAGAGTCATTGCAGCTGAAAGTTCATTTCCTCGCGTGATCTGATGCTTTTCTCGGTCGCAGCTGAGGAACTCAGCACAAACACGTGTGTTGTTGTTCCTGCAGCTGTCCTGTGAGCGAGCGAGAGTGGAGAGTGATGTCAGCTCGCTGCCTCGATGACTTCCTGGGGAAGCGGCTGTTGCCACGACAGCCTGTTGTTGACTTCCTTGTTTGTGTTTTTATAATCTGTGTAACGGAGTGATGTCACCGCTCGAGCAGCCGCTTCTACAGCTGTTCACAGGCAACTTTAAAGCGCCGGTTCACCACTTTTCTCTTGATACTTCTGGTCTATTTTCACCAAATACATACCCATTAATTACTCAAAGCCTGACTGCAGATTAAAGTGTGTTCTGCATACATGTAAACAAGTATTACATCTCTGCAGGATTAACAACAAAAGGTGAAATTCCTTTAGAATTAAAGCCAAATTTACAGCTACTTCAGTTATTCAGCCTCAGAACTGATGCGCTGCAGCTTCTTTCCTCAGAACGAAGCAACAACAGGGCGAGGAAACGAGGTTAATGCTCCTGCAGCAGACACTTAATGTGGGAGCACGTTCTTTAGCACGTTCCACTGAGCTCAGAGTCAAACCCTGCAATCAGGCTGCAGACTGCGTGGCTTTCATCAGTCTGGACGGCGACGTGTTGCAGCTCACACACGGGTCAGTGCTGCTAATAAAGTTTCACAGACACGAGATGCATCGATGTCGTGCAGCGCGGCGTGCAGTGCTGCTGCTGTGGAGGTTACTTTAACTGATGACACAGACGCCTGTTAGCAGAGAGGGTGAACAGAGTCGTTCAGTTCCCCTGAATCTAAACGCTCAGTGTGTCGTTCAGTCAGACGACAACAGAGCCGCGCTGTCTGCTGGCACACTGCACCACGCTCGCACTGATCATTAACATCACAATAGGCCAGTTATGAAACCGGATCGGGCCGAGGCAGAGCCTTAGCTTGGAGACTGTTGCCAAGGCAACGGGAGTGTTGCTAGGACACCGAGGAGGAAGAGCATTCGCGCAGCCCCAAGAGAGGCTAATCAAGGCAGCGGGTGGGACGCCGCGCTCAGCTTTATGAGGACAGAGGATCCAGAGAGATGTGACCTCGTTCACGGACGAACATCTGCGTTATATAAAATATATAAAAATATATAAATATTAAAAGCCTGTGATTTCTCTTCAGATCTCTGCTGCATCAGTGCAGCAAAAACCAGCAAAGGATGTTTTTTAAATAATTTGCCTCGTTGCAGTTTGAACTGAAATGAAACCTTTCAAATGGTTTTTGCTCCATAAAATCAGGGACTTTGCAGAAACAGATGGAAATAGAGACTGATCACATTACATTTTGGTTGTTTACTGAAATTAAAGCTATAAATCTGCGCCGGCAGGATGAGCTACGTCAGCCGGGGTCAGAGGTCAACCAGAGACCGGGTCCTGCTGCTCCTGATCTACCTGCTGGAAGCGGAACGGCCCGCACTGAACGTAATCATCCAGCCACTGCTCCTCCAGCTCCGCCAGCTCCACCTGCAGCTCCTGCTGGGGACTCGGGGTCACGACCTCCGGGACGGGCCGGTGGGGGTACAGCTCACAGTGCGCCGCCCCTCCGCAGGGCGACCTCAGTGTGACGGGGGGCAGGGGCAGGGGCAGCGACAGGCCTTGCTCCAGTTTGGCTTTGACCAGAACCGGGAGCTTGCTGCCCCTTCGAGGCTTCACTGGCCGGTACTCCCAGCCCCTCAGCAGGCTCAGCATCATCTCCAGCCCAGAGACGGAGCTCTTGCTTCGGGGTTCGTCCCTTCTCGCTGCAGCCTCCTCTGGATCTTTCACTGGCTCTGTTTCCTCTTTGTGGCTCGCAGGAGGGCAGCTCACATCCACGGCGGTGTCAAGAGACTCCACAGACGAAGCTGGGCTGACGCTCGCCCTGTCACACATGGTCTTATCGGTGTCCAGCTCTGCTGTGGTGGACTCAAAGGAGACGGTTGTAGCCTCAGAAGCCTTGGCGGAGTCCTCCACCCCTGGAGCGGCTGCTGAGTAGCGGGTGGACGGGCCGCAGGATGTGCTCCTGCGCCCAACCTTGCGGGGCACCTTGCACACGGCCTCGTAGTCAGAATCAGCAACTCGGAGCGCGGCGCAGCCCCTGCACCGCCTTGGCTTCTGGCCTGAGACGGACTCTGCTGCCGGGCACTGCAGGAGGTGGTGGTGGTGGTGGTGGTCCAGGGCGGCGTCCTCCTTATCAGCCCAGGATTCATACACACAGTAAGTCAGATCATCCTGGATCATGTCTGAGTATCTCACATCCTGCAGGGCTGACAGGTCCACCACAGGAGAATCTTCAGACCCGGCCTCAGTCCCAACCACCTCCACACCGGACCCGGGCGCAGCCACGTTCCCGTCCTCCGTGTTGTTCTTCCGGTAGAGTCCTCCGATGCACTGCCGCAGCCGGTCCTTCTCCAGCAGCAGCTTGTGGAGGCGCTCCAGGGACAGCGCCTCCACGCGGGCGATGACCGTGTCGAAGCGGTACATGCGGTCCAGCATGAAGGTGCACTTAGAGCAGGCGAACTCCCCGCGGCCATCCCGGGTCAGCTCGTGGCCCAGAGCGTGGGACAGCAGCACCTGCAGGTTGACCTTGGCCGCCGGGTGGAAAATCCATCGCCGCTGGTTGCCGCAGAGCTCGCGGGCGCAGATCCTGCACGCCTCCTTCATCTTCACCACGTCCAGCATCACAACAGCATGCAGGGAACCAACGGCCAATGAGAAGACGGCGCTTTAAAGTCAGTTTGAGGCATGTGACAGCTCCTTTGGGTTGAGTTCAAACTGAGACCTTTGATGTGTTTTTGTCCCTCCTCAGACTCCGTCCTGAAGAAGACCATGTGATGTGACTGAAAGCTCCAACGCAGCTGCTAAACGGTCCTCAGGAGCTCACTCCCAGTCTCAAATCCCGATGTTTCATTTGTTTTTAATCAGATGACACTGATTTCAGGATGAAGCGGGTCTCTGCAGGAGGACTGAATCCGGGTCACGTGATGATGTGGATCAGGGTCGGGAGCATCAGCATCCTGTCAAGTGTTTCAGCCTGAAAAAGCTCAAATCTCGTGGGATCACGCTGACAGGACGACGTGATCTGCGGCGTTAATGCGCTGAGGAGCGGATGTGATTGAGTCTCTGTCACGGGTTCACGTTTTCACTTCCTCGGTGCTGCACGCGCGTGAGGTCTGATCGCTCCGGTTTGACTCCTGTCGGTTTGTCCTCAGCGGTCCCAGCGGCGGACACGGTTACCGGCTCCTATCTGCTGGCTGATTTAAATCAATGACGCGTCTCTTCATGACAGCATCGCCCCGCCGCAGCTGTAGCTGCATCCGGTTTGATCCGACACGCCAACGCGGAAAATAACAACAAAACCCGTTTCCGCCGCTCCTCGACGGTTTGGGTCTCGGTGGATGGACCGGAGACCGTCCGAGGCCCCGGTCCGGCTTCAGCAGCTGAGGATGGAGGAGGGAGCGGCTGTCAGACCGACACAACGGCGCAACGTTGACAGAAACCAAAGATCGCATATGTTCGGGAAGATGTATCACTCCGCAGCTTCAACTAGTCCCGGCTGTGTTTGTGAACCAACTTCCTAAAAATAAAACTAATGTTTTATTATATCTGCTCTCTAAGAGTGTTCAACATATTTAACTGAATTTGGAAAATTCATTAAAAAATAAAGTTTAATTAAATTAAATTAAATTTTAAAATTGAAATTGATTTAATTTAATTTAATAAAAAAAAACTAAAATGAAATAAAAATAAAATAAAAGCTGCAACAACCAGTTTTATGGTTTGATGCAACTTTATAAATAGATTTTTCTAAGTTTTAATAATAATAATAATAATACTTGGTGCTGTATTCACCTTTATACTTTTCTCAGGTTGAGATGTTAAGACACATGACATGTGAATCACGGTTACAGATTAAAGTATAAAGGAGGTAAAGGTCCAGTTTTCACATCATATAACAGTATATAAATATATAATAGAGGCAGCCTGGTGCGGTCAAATGATACTTGAAGTACTTTTAGCTGCTATTTACTTGATACTTCTGAACTTTTACTATATAATTTATTTTACTCAATTGAATGATTTAACTGCTTCTTCCGAAACTGTAAACCACTTAAAAACGATTCATATTAAAATCTATAAAAATCTGAGGAGCGTCTGCTGACGGCGGGAAGCTGCAGCGAGCTCAGGTTTCCGTTCCGTGTTCTTCGGTTTATGTTTCCTGAATTAGTGTCGGAGTGAGACCTCCTGACACAGCCTGGGCTGAACCATTTTACTGGAAATAGGGGGGTTTGTCTAAATTCTGTCCTATTGATTTTGTATTCTATTTCCACAGTTTATTTGTTTCGTGTTTTCCGGTCAATGACTTTGGATTACTGTGATTTTAATTAGTTTGAGTTATGTATTTAATATGAATGTTGATGGGATCATGTTTGTTGCTGTTTCACAGCAGCAGTAAATAAAATATGATGTAAATATAAAGTGCGTTCTCATTATTTTATGTTTCTAATAAGACTGAAAGATGAAGCCAAAGGATTTATGTCGGAACTTCAAAATACAGTTCTCCACACAGCCCGTTTCGTGTGTGTGTGTGTGTGTGTGTGTGTGTGTGTGTGTGTGTTTTCCATCAGGTTCATTAAATTCTCTAAATCGTCAGCGTGGAATGAGTTCATGTCTTTCGCAGGGGCACCGAGTCCTTCACACAATTAGAGAGGGAGGAGTGAGTGTGTGTGTGTGTGTGTGTGTGTGTGTGTGTGTGTGTGTGTGTGTATGTGCGAGTATGTGTGCGTGTAAGTGTGTGTGTGTGTGTGTGTGTGTGTGTGTGTGTGTGTGTGTGTGTGCGAGTGTATGTGCGTGTATGTCTTTCTGTTCGTGTTTAAAACGCGTTAAAGCGAATCGGTGCTCGGTGCTCGTGCCCGGCCCTCAGCCCTCACACTCCCCCTGTCTGTGTGGAACAGTGTGGGTTGACCTGCTGTGTCTCCCTCCTCCCGCTGGATCTGCTGGCTCTCTGTGTTTAATGCGGTGCAGTGTGGCTGCAGGGCGCTGCTCTGCGCTGAGATAACGATCTGTTTTGATTTGGCGCCTGAGTAATGAAATCAGATTGGACCGAGGGTCGCGAGCGGGCGAATGCATCATGTAAATGAGGGTAGACGAGTACAAACAAGTGTGTATTCTGTGTGTGTGTGTGTGACTCCGCTCTGGCCCGCACTCTGTCTACATCCGTCACCCTCTCCGGCCTCTGGAGACTCGACAGTAAAGCAGCGATCGGCTGGAAGGAGCCGCGCAATCAAGAATCAATTAATCCTAATCAGAGCTGTGAGGCGAGCGCGTCCGGCGGCTCCCGGCGCTGTTTACTTTCCTCAGAGCGGCAGAGACGCTGCAGTGTGACGGCGCAGACAGAGGAGGTGTCTCTGCGCCTCTCAAACGTCTCACTTGTTGCTGCGCCAAGTAAATAAGCCTGAGTGTGTGTGTGTGTGTGTGTGTGCGCAGCGCAGCCAGCAGACAGGGAGCTGATTATAATTATAACCGGCGTCAGTGAGGAGACACAGGCTGGATTAACCCGCCTGTGCGGTTCGTGTGATTCCCTGACAGCCGCTGATCTGTGGCCGCATGTACCGAAGCTGCACAACCTGCGCGACTGTGCAACATCAGCGGACAAATGAGCTGCACGACTACCCTTCAACCGCCTCTTGACATGTAAAACTGTTCAGATTAATGAGGTTTTATGAAGAAACACAACGAACAAATTACTGTATTTCCAGTTAAAGTCGTGCATTTGATATTTTACTTGACGCAGGGTGGAAATTATTAATCACATTTCATGCACAGATATGTGATTAATAGTTAAACCTGGTCTCTGCAGTTCTTTGTTTTATGGTAAAAGTTGGAAAAGAGGAAGCAAAGCTGCCAGTAACCGGAAGCCAAAGGGAAGAAACAAAGAGGGAAAGACAGTTTCAGGGTGTTAAACTGCTGGAGGGTCTCAGCAAAGTCTCGTTTTTAGGAGTTTCTTATCATTTTTATACAAAAATATTTAAAATTAAACTGCAAATGAGCAACGTCTGTGAGATAAAAGCCATGAAATAAGAAGTGTTTGTCCTAAAAGGAAAAGTTGAGGAAAGCAGCTCCGCACAGTGTAGATTAGACACCACTGGAGGGAGCCACCTCTCCTTCATCATGCACGGCTTCATCAGAGTCACACCTGTAACCAGGTGAGAGCAGGCGCGTCTCATTCATGCATAGTGAGGAGCAGATGTTTGTCTTACCCGCATCTGCGCCTGCAGTCTGAGCTCAGCGCCGTCCTGCAGGAGAAACACAGACGCTGTGTTAAAACAGATTCATTTGATGTTTGTGCACAAACATGGCAGCTCTGATCCAGCTCCACGATCCACTCCTGCAGCTCTAAACCGGCTCCACCTCCCTGCTGCAGCTCTGATCCGGCTCCACCTCCCCTCCTGCAGCTCCAAACCAGCTCCCACCTCCCACTCCTGCAGCTCTGATCCAGCTCCGCGATCCCTCCTGCAGCTCTGATCCGGCTCACGCGATCCACTCCTGCAGCTCTGATCGCTCCCACCGATCTCCTGCAACTCTAAACACGGCTCCACCTCCCCTCCTGCAGCTCTGATCTGGCTCCACCTCCCCTCCTGCAGCTCAGTCAGCTCCACCTCCCTCCTGCAGCTCCTGATCGGCTCCACCTCCTCCTGCAGCTCTGATCCCAGCCCACCTCCGCTCCTGCAACTCTAGGCGGCTCCACCTCCCACTGCTGCAGCTCTGATCCGGCTCCACCTCCCCTCCACAGCTCCAAGCCAGCTCCTCACTCCTGCAGCTCTAGGCGGCTCCACCTCCCTCCACCGCTCACAGTCGGCTCCACCTCCCCTCCTGCAGCTCCAAGCCAGCTCCCATCTCCAGCTCCTGCCGCTCCAAGCCAGCTCCATCTCACGCTCCTGCAACTCGGCCCGGCTCCACCTCCCCTCCTGCAGCTCTGATCGCTCCACCCCACTCCTGCAGCTCCAAACCAGCTCCATCTCCCGCTCCTGCAGCTCTGATCCCCGCTTCCTCCCAGCAGCTGCGTCAGGTGACGAGTACAGTTTCATTAGGACTTTTCTGAGACGTGCTGTGCTGCTCCACTGGCACACATGTGATGTAAAAACAGCCTGATGCCTCAGAGGCTCGGCCGCTCCGGGGATTTGAGCCAAAACACAAAGATGGAGGGCGGGAGAGGAGGGACGGGGGCGACCTGAGGGGGGGCTGCACCTGCCTGGGTCAGCCAGGAGCCGCACTGCAGAGGATCAGGATCTGAGGCAGGGCTGCAGAGATTCAGGGCCTCGTGCTGCTGCAGTGTGCAGGTGGTTCAGCTCCGGTTGCTGCTCAGGTTGAAGCGCACAGACTCATGGTGTCATTCTCTTTAATTCTGGATTCGCTTGGTTTTGAGGTTAAGCTGCTGTGAAACATCTAGAACATCTTCTGTTCACAGAAAACTGGATTCGTGTTGTCCTCAATCATTATGATAATTATTCTGTTTTAGTCTGTGCGTCTCCCCTCATCCCCTGGACTCCTTCAGTATTTAATACTCACATTTAAAATAATAATTCAGAGTTTGAACCCAGTGTCAGGACGCTGTGATGCCACTGACGGTACAGTGAAAGCATCGTGCAGCCACCATGTGTCTGTACCTCGGCTTCTCGCTCCTTCCTCTCCAGAGACGCTGACAGGTGCTGAACTTTGACCTCCAGCGAATGTTTCTGCTGCTTCAGCTCTTCGATCACCCTGAGAGAGAGAGAGGGAGCACGGTGAAGCACGGTGGATGCAACTCATGCTGATTAATCTGTGAAGTGTGAAATCTGTAAAAGAAGCTGAGAAGCATTTTAAACTGCGGTCACCTGTCTTTGTCGCCCAGAGTGTCCTGTGCGAGTCGTCCCCCTGAGCCTCCGCTCTCCTCCATCCTCTCCACCATCTCTCTCTCCAGAGCCAGGCAGCGCTGGGCCTCGGAGTCCGCCAGCGAGGCCATCCGCTCGGCCTCGCCTCGCGCCAGCTCGGCCTCCTGAACGCAGCGCAGACAGCGGGAGAAACTGAAGCGCTTCAACACATCATCACTTCACAACGGCACAACTACAAAGTCAAGACTCTGCAGGGACGAACCGATGTGCACGTCTGCAGCAGAGGTGCCGCTGCATGTGTGTGATCATCAGCACTGCAGGTGTGTGTGTGGGTGTGTGTGTACCTCCTGCAGCAGCTGGACTTTGGTCTCCAGGATTTCCTGCATGTGGCTGATCTCCTCCTGCCGCTCTGCCAGGCGACGCTGCAGCTCTGCCTCATTCTGATTGGACAGGCTCTCTGCCGTCGACCTGCAGAGTCAGCAAACATGGTTTTATTTCAAGGTGAAGCCGTGAAACGAAAACGCCATCTTTCAGGGGAAACAAAGCTGTTTGTTTATCGAGTATGAAAGTAGGTAAACAATAAATAAAAACAGTAAAACTCTGATAAACACACGACAGATATAAAACCTGAAACATGTGCGGTTCATTTTCAGCCGTTTGTGCATTGGCTCAGGTGCTGCAGTCAAATTCAAGTTACTTGTACTTTACTCGAGTATCTTCATTGCTTTTTAGTTACTTTTCATTTCTCCAGGTGCATCAGCGTTGAATAGTTCTGATAACTTGATTAAATAAGTGATTTATTATTAAATCCCCACTGACCTGGGACCAGCTCAGGCTGTGCTCAGTGAATATTTGTGTTTTTCTGAATATTTTAAGATGTTAGTGGAGGTGCTGTCCCACCTCAGGAGGACTGTCCCACCTCAGGAGGTGCTGTCCCACCTCAGGAGGACCGTCCCACCTCAGGAGGACCGTCACACCTCAGGAGGACCGTCCCACCTCAGGAGGTGCTGTCCCACCTCAGGAGGACCGTCCCACCTCTGCCGTGTGGTTAAATCAGCAGCTGCATGAAGAAAACATGCTGATGCTGCAGTTTCCTGATGGTTTGGAGACACAGAGGTTAAACCAAAAAGTCTTAGCGTGGAGAGCTCCTCGCCTGCAGGGTGAGGTGCCTCCTGACCCCTCTGAGGGTGGAGGTGGAGGAGGTGGTGGAGGTGGGGGTTTGTCTGTCACTGCTCCACCTCTCAGCAGCTCACACTGAGCCGTTCCCTGCTCACATCTCTCAGCCGCCTGTTAATAGCTGCGCTGATAAACTGTGAGACCGGAGTTTATTTATGAAGCTCAGCACGACCCCGAGCTCCACCTCAGCGCCAACACACCCACTCTCACCCACACCCATTAATCTGACAGAGCCACAGACTGAGTGAACTAATTACAGCCCGTGGTGCACGACAACCCCGCGATAACATGAGCTCAGCTAATGGTGTTTTCCCATCAGCCAAACGTGGTGACGGACCGATGCGTCTGCAGCTCTTCTCACTGACACAGTTTCATATGAATTTAAGGTGGACTGCTGCAAATCAAAGTGTAAAGGAGGGACGCGTGCGTTGCTGCTGCAAAATCACCTCAGAGAGAAACGATGAAACATTAATGTAACATCAAAAGTGCATGAGTGCAGGCAGAGGAGTGATGCAGAGCAACAGTCCCTCTCTGATCCTCCTGCACGAACAGAATCTGACTTTAAAGGATCAGTTCACCACATTTACTCAAAGAAACATGTTCAACCAATCAGAGCCTGAAAACACGTGACACAGCGTTAGGTAAACGAAGATTAGCCAGTAGCATTGGTACGTCTATTAGCGAGTTAGCTGAAGACACGCGGCGCTGTGACGTCACTGAGCTCACTCTGTGTTAATGAGCTGTAGGTGAGGCTTTAATTAAACCTGAGGTAAAAGCTGAAACTGTTCCCGCTCAGAGTCACCGCACACCGCCGAGGGACGGACAGCTGCCTCGCAGACAGGTGCTGCAGCGCCAATAGTCCCCGACTCAGCAGCACGACAAACCCCAAAGCACCTCTGCCCTTTACCCCCCCCCTCCCCCAACAAACCCCCGGCCCCTCTTCACCTCCCCCCATCCCAGAACACAGAGCCACTTCATCCTCTTCACATGCACCTCGCTGCTGAGTCCATGCACGGCATTCCTCTGAGCTTAGTGTGTGTTGTGATAGCTAGGTGAGTGCAGGGGCGTGTGTGACCAGAGGCTGCTGGGCGCCCCCAGGACCCGGCGGCCTCTGAAGCACTGCAGGGACTCATGGGAAATAATCAAACCAGTGATGAAAAGAGTGTTTTTGTGGTCCTCTGGTTCCCTTCAAGGCTTTTCAACAGATCTGAGCAGCACGAGCGGCCGAACGCCTGAAAACGCTTTTCATTTAGAAACTTGGGGGTGGTGTGGAGGTCATACTCACAGAGCTTTGTCCAGGAGCTGCTGCTTCTCCTCGAGTTCGTTTTTCAGGCTCTCCACTTGAACCTTCAGCTCGATGTTCTGGAAAACAGAAAACAGAAGACGAGAGTGAACCACTGTTTACTGATGGTCTCGGGGAAATAACGTCACATTAGCATTTATTTTCAAGAACGTTCTGCTTTAGGTTTGTGGTTTTTGGTGTTCAGGGGTCAGATGTTTGCAGAATAAATCCCAAAAACATGTAATTGTTGTATTAAATTATGCAGAATAATCAGTATTTTCCATTGGCAGTGATCTGCAGACAGACACAGGCTGCACGTGCTGACCTGCATTTCAGGGAGCTCAGTTGGACTATAAATAGCTGGTGCACCTGCTGTATCTGTCTCCTCTGCAGCCCCGTCAGTTTAATATCCTCCACACTCACCCCCTCTCCTCCCCCCCTCCCCCTCCACCCAGCAACACCTCCACTTTTAACTTCTGGCTCTGAGCTCAGAAACAAACTGGCCTGAACTGGCCACTGACTCGCTCACGTGCAGGTTTATATTCCTGGAGTTACAGCTCAGTGCGTGAACTTCATGTACTGTTACTGACACACTGACACACAACACAGGTGCTGCAGCTTCTACAGCACTCACACGCAAGATATAAGCATGCAGTGGAGTGGACAGCATGCACAGTGTGCACGCATGCATGCAAACGGCAGGCCTGAGGCTCTCAGGCCAACACAATGTGGGTCACTGGGTCTATAATAGCCAATGGAAAACAGGCCAGACTCCCTTTAGAGACACTGCACTGTCTGTTAGTGGGCTTCATCAAAAACTGATGAGTTTAAAGCTCAGTGTTTTATGATTTTAACCATGTTTCACTGAGAAAGCAGTTTTTGGTCTCGTGTGTGACAGAGTTGATGTGTTTCTGCAAGAGTCAAGTGCTGAAGCTCTGATAGATGTATGCAAACAGCACATAAAGGTGAAGTGGTGCTGCGCCGGGAGCCTGCGATGGAACAAAGTTCAACTATTCGAATGATTAAAAGATGCAGAATCTGTTTGTTGGTTTTCTGCCATGAAACAAACACGATGTGCAAACAGGCTCTTTTTTCAGAGGACGATCCAAACGCTGCAAACATCCTCTGAGCTCTGCTGGGAAAAGTGTTGCATTCAGATTTAAACACAGAAGCATGGAGGAGACGTTGGAAATGAATTTCTCCTTCAATAAGACATGAGTCACTTTTGGGTAGGGGTGCTCCGAAATAATGAAAACACACTATTTCTGCTGTGTTTGCATCTTTTCTGGTCAAAGATGATTCATAAAATTAGGATATGACTGATTGATGATCATGAGTTCACCTTAAAGCATCGATGTCACACACTTAATTCAGTCAAAGCAACAGAAGGGGCTGTTTAGGTATTTGACACATCGTTCTGCAGAGTTTACTTCATAGATTTTATTTTGTACTGACTTTATTTTCTTTGTTTATTAATCTTGACCTTCAGGTTTTTTCTGTTTTATCTTCCCTCTGTTGTTCCTGCCTGCACAGTATAAATAAAGCTGGAATTAACCTGTGCTCTGCTTGTTTGTGTTGGTCAGTCACTGATTATCTGTCAGATGTGCTGACATGAAGCCTTCTACATGCTTGTGGCCGGCTGCAGCGTCCAGCTGCAGCGTCCAGCTCTGGGCTGCAGCAGCACTGACGCTGGACGTTTAACCAGATGCTGAACAGTCACTCACTCACCCTCTTGTGCACGTCATCGCTGCTCTCCTCAAACTTCTGCTGGATCTTCTCCTCCAGGAAGTAGATCCTGAGCTTCAGGCTGAAGTTCTCCTTCTTCAGGTCGTTCAGGTGCTGCGAGATAGTGCGGCAACCGCGGAAACCAGAGTTAGACATGATGACAGGCGGGTCTCTGGCAGGGGGCTCTGCAGCCCCCCATTTAGCATAACATACTATGTGAAAAGACACGGCTGACGAGGAAACGGAGCGGACTGACGACTGAACAACCAAACTATCCTGATGATGCAGAACACGGATCAGCCGCCCGCTCTCCGCCGCCGTCACACGTCTACAGAGTCAACACAGACACTGGGCTCGTTACAGGAGGGTCTGGGATGGCACCCAGGCAGGAGGGGATTATGGGAGCCGGGGGGGGTGTTGTTTCCCTTTTTACCACGAGGAAGTCATGCCAAGAATCTGAGACAGGAGAGTGTGTGTGTGTGTGTGTGTGTGTGTGTGTGTGTGTGTGTGTGTGTGCTGATAACATGCTGAGCTGCTGCAGGAGCCTCGTTCAGACTTGATCTGTGTGTTTTTTACCATTTTACTCGAACACACCATCAGAATAACCTGAGTTCTTTATATTTCTGGTCTGAAAAATGACGAACATGAGGTTTTTTTGTTCATGTTGAAGACTTTTACTCATTTTTCCTGTGTTTGACCTCAGAAACGTGTGTGTGATGTGATTAAAACAAAAGAAGGACATGAGAGCAGCTGTTTAAATAGCAGAAAACAATGCGAATATCAGTGAAACCCTGTTTAAAGGCTTCAGGAAGCTCTGAGAGGCGAGCAGAGCGTGGTCTAATTATAAGATACGACCGAGTCCTGCAGAGGACAACTGTTGAGCTGAGAGCAGCCGACAGCTGCAGGAATCAGAGCAACATGAAAACAGAGATACAGAAGCAACGGACGGAGGAGAAGATGGAGACCGCAGCGGTGAAACAACACCAACCGACACAGAAAACCTCTCTCTGCTTTTACCTTCCTCTGACCTTCAGGGAAACTATCAATCAATACAGTACTGCTGGAAAACCAACATGTGCAGGTTTGAACTGGCTGAAGTTTGATTAAAGCAGCTTTTCAAACACACCAAAGTGAAATATAAACTGATTGTGATGAAGATCGTAGCTGCACACTGAGACACGATGACTGAAATGATGATAAATATCTTTACAGGTCGCCTGCAGGTCTGAAGGTCACTGGTATTTCAGCTAATTTCAGCTGCAAAGGCTCAAACTAAACAGGAAATGAGCAACAGGAAACAGAGAAGAACTACAAATCCTCGTGTTGCATTCAAAGAATTCAAATTTCCTGAAGTTAGAAGCTTTTTGCACGTCACTTCCTGATAAAGTGGAGTTTTCCCGCCCCAGTTTAGCAGAAAAAGTCAAATCCCTGCACCAAAACAGTTCCAAACTCCCGGGTTAGTCCCTGTCAGTAAACGTCTCATGAGACAGGTCAGTGTGAGACCACAGGGGGGCGCTGACGCTCCACCCGGGTCCCAGGGTCCCGGCAGCCCTGCAGATCTCAGAGAGCGCCAGCGATCCGGAGGCTATTTAAAGACGCCGCGGGCCTGCGGCTGTCACTGAGGAATGCTGGGAAACGCTCCTCACAGAGCGCGCGGCTACACAGCAGCATATGGCTGAATGCACGAACACGTGTTGCATTCACGGTCTGCGCGCGCACATGCACACGGGAACAAACGGAGGGAAGAGAGAATGCACGCAGATGAGTTGAACTAGACACACACACACACACACACACCCCGTTCACACACAAGTTCACACCCCGCAGAGTGTGTTAAAGCTAATGTGTGTTTTCCTTTTCTGTCACATTCAGCACTTAATTCCTTTAACGAGGGGTTTGTGTATCGCTGCTATAGGCGCAGAGTTGTGTGTGCAGATGTGTGTAAAACTGCCGCACATCTGGATCCGGTTGCGCGCACATAGAGCGCAGATAGCTGCCGCTTTCCTTACATTTAATCCTGTTTATTGTCGACGATCTTTGGCATTTTCTAACATCAGAACAGACACATGCAGCCTCACATGATGTGAGGGTTTGGAGCGAGTAATAACTGCAACGCTGAAGCAGAAACGCAGTCAGACAGAGGATTTACCCGGGATTCGCCTTTTCACACAGGCAGAAGAGCAGTGTTTGAAAAGCAGCTAAACATCCTGTTTCAGTTTGAACAGGCCCGCCTCAGTTCTCCACAAAGTGAATTTAAACCTTTCTCTGAACCCAAAAACTGCTTCTACAACAAAGAGCGGAGCCAAGAACAAGCAAACAGAATAAAGTGGCTGTACGACTCTCTCCCAGCTTAGATATGTGGATTTGTCATTGATTTGCTCTTTTATAATTCATTATATATAATGTTTGGCAGATGGGGGCTGCAACTAATTACAGATGAATCAACTGATCCACTAGTTTTACTTCATTAAATGATAAACAGTTTAAAAAACAAAGCT
Organism: Datnioides undecimradiatus; assembly: GCA_008933995.1. Classification (NCBI taxonomy): domain Eukaryota; kingdom Metazoa; phylum Chordata; class Actinopteri; order Lobotiformes; family Datnioididae; genus Datnioides; species Datnioides undecimradiatus. The sequence continues at coordinate 24,421,054 of WARS01000029.1, forward strand.
GTCACATTTCCCACAACTGAAGAGGCCTCAAACGCCTCGTCTCACCACACTGTGAACACATACAGCTGCAGCGTTCAGCTGTCCGCATACTTTTGGCCACAGCTCCACTTTAAACGCGCAGAGTCTTCAGAGACCTTGTGAATGATCAGATCAGTCGGTGGCTATTTGTCAATATCCAATAATCAAGACGGGAGAACGAAGATAATCTATACAGCTGCTGACAACATGTTACAACAATCTCAGTCTGACACAGTTTGAAAACACGAAACCGCAGTAATTCAGCCCAAAGTCAAACCAGATGAGGTCGGCCGGGTTGTCATCTGCCCCGGGACACGTGTTGTTAGAGGTGATCAGTGATTAAACTGGACACACACACACACACACACACACACACACACACACACACAGGTTTGATGTGTGACTGGCCGACACACACAGCTGAGGGAGTTAGTCAGCGCATCACCTCCGAGCTAGAGTGGACGAGGGCCTGGAGCGAGATGCTGCCTGCGGCGGCTCATCCAGAGGTCACACACACACACACACACACACACACACACACACACACACACACAGATGACTGAATTTATTACAACACAACGTGCCCGTGAAATGAAATCATCCTAATTCTGCAGGACTTTTCCAGCTCCGGAGCAAAATCCAACACCAGAACATTTTTCCAGGCTCGGCCCACCGAGTCCGTTTCTCTGGGAGCAGACCTGGACCCGCTTATTAGAATCAGAGCGGATTAGGACCTGAAAACATGTGGGTACATGAGAGATCCACGTCAGATGTTTTCACCCGGTCGCCATTCCTGTTCCTGTTTCGCTGACAGCTGTTTGGTCGCCATGGCAGCACGGCGGGAGGCAGCCATAACAGTTTACTGTAAAGCTCCGCCTACCGCTGCATCTTCATGTTGGGACCAGCTTTAAAAAAGGCACCTCTGCAGGAATGGGAGGGTAATTGGGAGTTTGCATGTGAGTAAGCGTGTGTGTGCGTGTGTGTGTGAGCTTTGGATTGGCAGAGCGCTGGGAGTTTTTCCCTCTTTACCGGTAACAGGAGCTCCTTGATGCCAGCTCGCTCGACATTTTCCAGCCCTGCTCTCCGGCGGTGCGGTGCCAAACCCCCTAATGCAATTCTGCAGGGGGAACGTCTGATTGTGTTTATTGTGCCGCCACGGTCCACGGTAGACCTGCTGGTTAAAAATTATCGTTTGTAAACGCAATTAAGTCGTCAAGAGAGCCACTAAAAATATCCCCAGGAGCTCATTAAGATCACGGACAGAGAGAGAGAGCGGAGACTCAGAAACCAGATCAAACCTGCACTCGGGCTGGACGCTGCAACATGTTTACGACCTCCAACGCCATGTCAGATCCTTCAAATCAAACGAGTGAATATGTGTTTCAGATTGTGTCTGTTTGCATCTTTACTTCTTTAAAATAAGTTATTTAAGAAGATTTACACCAATCCCTGCAGCAGGAATCAGGGTGTAGTTAGCCTAGTTTAGCATAAAGACTGGAAACGGGTGGAAAAAGCTAGCCTGCATTTAAAAACACACCTCCCAGCGCCTCGAACGCTCGCTAATGAACTTTGTTATGTTGTTTTTTTAATTCAGACACAAAGAAAAATGAAAAAATGCCAAACTGTGATCTTTAAGTGCTCGTAACTTCATGTCTGCACTAAAGGAACACACTGACCCTGCATACCGTCACACCTCATGACAGGCTGCAGTCGATGCAAAGACAGAGGTGGAGGTGAATTCGCTCTGGGTGGTTGAACTATGAGTCTGCTTCCTGTTTGCAGCTGAGCAGGTCGTGCACGGTGGACTTCCTGCTGCAGCAAATAAACATGTTGTGATGTGTGTTGTGTACAGATGGGCGAATACGAGGGGAGAGACGACTGATCGACACTTTGAGCCTTCGGGCTTTGCTCAGCAGACCCCAGACCAGCTTCTTCTGCATTAAACACAATAAGATGGAGTGTGATGATTTGAAACGGCGTTAAATCGCTCCGACAGCTGGCCGCCGCAGCCTGCAGAGGTCACGCTGCTCGTATTAGCGAGTGCGACACAGAAAAGACTGTGTGAGCCATATTAACTCTGACCACACACACGCTGAATCCATATAATTGAAGTTCACTGCAAATGTTCATAATAAAATTACACTCAGCGCCAAAGTCCCTGCAACAGATTATGTTACACTTCACCCTTAAAATAGATTAACGGGGGGGGGGCTGCTGTTTTCACACTGTTCACTAAAACTGAACAAAATACAAGAAAAACTTTTAACAAGTCTGTAAAAAACAGAGTTTATGTTTCTGAGATGAGCCCAGGCTTCTCTTCCACTGATGACCGAGGGGCCGGCCGAACCGTCCAAAACACAGATGTCATGAACTGAGAGCTGGATGTCGGCGTGGACGGTCGGCAGAAGGACCAGCAGCACTGGAAGTCAAACAAAGTTCATGTAACGTCGCAGCGAGAGGCTGAACATCCTGCAGACAATGCAAGAGTGCAGCTGCAAACAAACAACAAACTGCAGATACGCTGCAACAAGTGGCTGCACGCTGCATTAAAGGAAGGTTTCACCCCCCCGTGGGCGTGGAAGGTGCAGCGTTCATGCAGCACGGTCAGCTGTTTAAATGTAAACAGGCAAAAGCACAAACAGTAAACAGCTAAACATACACGTGGCAGTGAAGCGCAGCAGAGCGGAGACACAGCAGCAGTTGCTCCTCGAGTCTTTCCTGAATCCTGATTATGCATTTCATATTTTGCAAACTGGGTGACTGTTTGTCGTCTGCTGCAGCTGGAGGACGGAGGCTAACAAGCTAACGCTAATCTGGACACTGTAGCAGCTGGTTCTCCTGCAAGGCTTTGACTAAGAGTGTTTCAGATCAGACAGAAGAATCAACAACATGCTGAGTCACAGGATGCTGAGTCAGAAGACAATCTGAGCACGGACTGACCAGTAAAACCAGTCGACTGGGAAGTTTCTTGACTTTCAAAGTGGGTGAGACAGCTGGAGACAGAGGAGCTTACGGGGGGTGGAGGATATCTGAATGCAGACTTTCTCCTCTCCCTCGCTGGTTTGAGTGAAATCACTCCCAGATGTGGTGGCAGCAGCTGTGTGACAGAGGTGGCAGTGCAGGGTGGAGGGTGGATTGGTGGGGGGCAGTTAGCTCGGTGCCAGCCTCCCATCAGGGCTTTTTCTTTTGGGATGGAGCTGCACCGATGGAGCGGAGGGCACTCGGGGCCGCTCGATGGCTTTTCCAGCGCGCCCGCCAACTTTAATGTGGTGACAAAACAAACAAGAAAACACTCGACCGTGTGACGCGGCAGCTTCCTGCCAATCAGCACAGTCAGTTCAGGAGCATTCACACAAACCAAAACTCATTTTCCAAACCTCTGCGATGGGTTTGTTGCTGTGCAAAGGCACACTGTACATCCCATAATGTGCTAAATGTCGCGGGGTCACGGCGAGGGTGTTGTGTGCAGCCTGTGGCGGCAGTTTTCAGCGGGAAGGAGCGGGTCACACGGCTGAGGGACGGCTGGCCGGCATCAGTGTTTAGCTGCAGCCCTCTCTGGGTTTCCATGGCTATTTACTCTGAGCGCCATTGTTTTGCTTTAACGATGCCAAGAGAACAAGAGGCATGAAGCAAAACAGGATCTGAATCTCTTTAACAGGAACACACTGAGTCCAGACGCTCAGACGCAGACCGCGGCTGCACAGCGAGGCGAGCTGGAAGCCGATTATTCACCTCTCCTCCACAGCGGGGACGAGCGAGGCCCGGGCCAACTCTACTTTATAACACAGGATCAAAAGCACCGTTCATTTATATGAAACCAAAGCCTGCCGGCAAATCATCTCGGCCGACATGGCGTTCTGAATGAAATCACATTAAAGGCTGTTTGGGAGGAAGCGGCTGACATAAATAACAAGCAAAACCCTGTTTTAGCTCCGCGAGCCTCTGCTGCAGCAATCACAGGAAGGTTTGAGGACTCGTGTTAGCGCACTGCGCCGCTCAATCGCCGCCAAATGTGAACCTGCAGCACAAACTGATGAAGCTCAGAGGGAAACTTGTCTCTCGTTACCTCTTTCAGAATAGGTAAAAACCACCTGAAGCAAATGGGAAAAGACTCATTTTGCAAACACGAGGAAGCTTTTTCCAGTTTTTATCAACCTCTGGACACACGATGCCTCAGGATGTGCATGAAAACGCTGCAGTTTAAAACGTGATTGTTGAGGTTTTATCAGGATTATTTCAGCTTGACGTATCAGTGGCGATGCATCGATCCCACTGAGGCAGAGTAATCCAAGGAACATTCAACAGTTCAGACATCAGCCCGTGCAGCTGCATCAGCCTCATCCACCACTTTGTGCTCCCGCTCGTCAGTCTGGAGCAGGAGGACGGCGTTCGAGCTGCTGGAAAGACATTTTCAAAACTCAGTGAGTAATAATGAAGCAGTAAATAGGATGAAGCCATGGTTTGGCCCTGTGCAGCCCACAGTTTCTATTCTGGACCAAACAGTCACAGGCTGAAAGGTCACCGCTACTAGCGTGTGTGTTTCGGTGTGTGTGCGGAGTTAAACGTCTATTTGAGTCTGAACCACAGCTGATGTCATGTGTTTTGTAGGGAGCAGGGAGCCATAAATACAGTATCTGATTCGGGGCAGACTGGGTCGTTTATCCCTCCAGCCGGACTGAAAGGCCTTCAGGGGCCAATCAACAAGACGGGCCGCGCAGCGCTACAAGGATGCACAAAGATCAGAGTCAGCCAGGTGGAACCGGAGCCGGACAGGTCCGGTTTTACAGGAAGAGTGACTTTAAAAGGCTGGAGCCGAGGATCGGATCAGGATCAGATGTTCCAGCTCCACTGCCCCTCCTCACCCAGGCCGTCTGGGATACCTGACCCCCGGAAGTGAGCTCAGGCTGTGACGGATGACCCGCAGCTCGGAGCTGGGGCTGATGGTGCAGCGTGATATTCCCAGAGAGGAGAGAGAGGGGCTGGGGCTAAAACGCAGGCGCTGCTTAGGGTCCAGAATCAGGATCCAGGTCTGGTTCAGCTTTTCAGGTCCTGTTGTCGGTGCCGTCATGTTTTCCCAACCTCAGCGTCAGTATCAGCAGCATGTTCTGAAACATCCGTCAACACAACACAAGCCTGATGAGCGTCCGTGCCTCCTGTAGCGCCACGCTAAAAGGGTTAGCACAGGTTTGTGTTTTACTGAGAACAACAAAAAAACAAATAATCTCTTTATTTAATTATTTTAGTTGGTGACGGACCAATGATGAGATCAATGAGGGAACTGATCAGGAATCAGACTAATGAGCTGAATCAGTGACAGCGCCGATACCAGAGAGGTGCAGCGTGCAGCCTGGGTGTCACAGAATGAGGGGTCCCGTCTGACTCCCTGGGTCAATGTGTGTGACCGTATGCATGTATGCGTACGTGTGTGTGTGTGTGTACGTGTGTGTGTGTGTGAACCGACCCATGCTGACATCTCCCCCCGGAGCGTTAATGACGCCGTGTTTTGTCGGGACGGAGGTGAGGCGCTGATATCGGAGCCAACAAACACTCTGTCTGGATGCACTTCTGACACCCGACACCGTTTCACAGCGCTGCCTCCATCCCTCCGTCATCCCTCCATCCTTCTTCATTCAGAGGTGTGAGCGCTGAGAGCCGGCCAGACAGGAAATGACCTCACCCAGGGGATAAAGATAAAAGCAGGGAGTGCTGCAGACGACAAGTAGAGCTGAGATCAGCAGAGGAGGAGGAGGGGAGGGGGCGTCTGAGGAGTGTGTTCACTATCATTGATTCACTTTATGGACCAAACGTGCTGCACACACACTGCAGAAGAGACCGAAGACAACACACACGCATGAAGAGTCGTTACAGCTCTCACTTTCACCAACTCTGATCAGAGATCAGAGACGAGTGAACTCAGGCTCTGACCTCACTTACAGACAGTGCAGAATGAGTGCAAGTCCCCAAGTCTTATGTTTAATAGGTAATGATCAGCAGGCTGCACATGACAATCTCCAATAAAGTATATAAGTTTGTGTATAAGTTTAAGTTTGTGTTTCTGATCTGTCTGATCGTGCAGACGCCGCAAGAGATAAAACAGTTTGTTTGTGCAGATGCATTTGTGCAAACCTGCAGTAAGGGCTTGTTTCAGCTGTATGCATGAATCAGGGTGTCTAACCAGTGGGATTCACATATCCCAGGCGGAATAAAGAGGTGACATCACGCAGCTTCTCTCAGACATCTTAACGACGACATCGTCAATCACAAAGTCGTCTGATTGAGTTTTCTGTCCTCCTCTCTCCGCCCTGATCCCTCCCCGCCTCCCTCTGTGTGATTCATGCAGTCAGTCGTCTGTCGGATGAAGGAGGACTCAGGAGGACTCAGGAGGACTCAGGAGAGTGATGGAGATGATGAGAGAAGGAGATGGGATTCATAATGTGGCCAAAAGTATGTGGACAGAGAGAGTTATCGACTCGACAGCTCCAGATTTTAATTTACATTAATCGCATTTTAGCTTTGCTGCACTACAATACCCATGATCCTCAGTGGCTGCTGTCATCGGGAGATGCCAGTGTGGACGTGTGCATCAGTAAAAGTCAAATCAAATGTGCACGTCGGGTTGGGCGGGGCTCGGTGTGACAGGGAGGATCTGATGTGGCGACTCAGCAGGGAGCAGCAGCCAGAGGCAGGAACACAGTTCTCTCAGTCTGTAGCTCAAACTGATCCAGAATCAGAAGAGAAACTGATTTAACGTCCTGTTTCAGGTTTTATCTGATTTTACGCTCTGTGATTAGACATTTGTGACTAAAAACACCTTTGACCAGCTTTTACCGTTTACATCAAGGAACCAACACAGTTCCTGATGATTCAACACAGACACCTGTCAATCAAGACATCACGCTACAACCGCCTCTATGGCAACAACGTCACAGCTTTGATGGAGTTAGCATCCAGTGCCTGTTCTCGTGCATCTTGAAAAACCTCTGCACCGGCTGCAGCCTTCGACCCGGCGCCGCGGGCTGCACTGGCAGCGAGGTTGCCTCCACAGTATCAGAGATCTGTCAGGCGCTGCATGTGTTTGCTGACTGTTGGCCGTTGCACTGGAAAAGTCTTGATTTGTGCAGATCTGACAGGAAACCGTCCTGCTAAGCTAATCTTCCACAAACCCTCTCGCTCTTGGCGGCGGTGCCAGAGCTAATCAGGAGACGTCAACACACACACGCGCGCGCGCCCGCTAATGAGAAAACACATACTCTGGTCTGAAAACGATGATCGTGACAGTTCATTCGTCTTCGCACCGACGCGCACGCTGCACCTCGGAGACAACGCGGAAACCAGAGCGAGTCAGCAACAATCTGCACGTCTAAACATCTCCAAACCGTCTCCCGAGGACAAACGCATACCTGCTCCCCCTGCTCCGCACACATGCAGGCAGCATGGGGGCAAGGCCGCGCAAATGCTTTCCATCCGTTTGTGTAAGCAATGATAAACACGTTACATCTAATCATAAAAGCCAGGATTTCACGTTACGGTCGCTGCAGAGCTTTTGCAGCCAAAGTGCCCAGTTTTCCCATGGTTGTATTTCAGAGGGAGAGAGCGTCTGTGACTCATTTCTGTGTGTTTATGGCAGATCTAAATTATGGTATCAGGTTCGCCCCAAACCGAACCAACTGCCAACTGTCATGGCCGACCCTCCCATACAGGCCACTTTTGTCTCTGGGAAGTAGTGTAACCCAATCTATCCCCGCAGTTTCTGGCTCTGCGCTTTGATTCATTTTTGGCGTACGGGGAGAGCGAGCGAGCGCAGACAGGTCTGAAAAAACAAACAGGCCTTCAGAACAAAGTTTGTGGCTTTTCCTTTTTCTTTTTTTTTAGTTTTTTCCCCGAATAGAAAGCAGAGGAAACGCTGCCGGCGGAGCCACGTTTTGTGAATGAAGCCCAGCTGACAAACAGAGCAGGGCTAGGACTGTATATACAGCCAACTCACACACACATGCATTCGTACATGTATGCACAGACAGACACACGCTATTATCACTGCAATGACATGTCAATGATTCAGCTGCGTGTTCCTGTAATCGATGCTACTGCGCTTTGCTGTCATTTCACTTCAACCTGCAGTGCATGTGTTTTCCAAGAGATGGCGCCGTTACAGAGTCAGGAAGTCAGGACGTTGTGAGCGCTGCACTCAGCATGAAGGTCAGGACACGATGACAATCACCAGGAAGTTCAAATGATCCCCACGTTGCACTGAGGACACGGTTTCTGCAGCCGCAACGTGAGCAGAGCCTCAGGGGAGCTCAGAGGGTTCAGGAAAACATTAAAACTTACAATAAAATATTATTTTACAGTGCCTGCAACAGTCACAGCCATAATAAAACCCACTGAGGCAACTGAACGCTTGATTTTAACTTGTTTAAAAGCTTTAAAAGCTTAAATTTATGGTTTTACTCACTAATATGAGGAGAACTCATCCCCTCAGACTGTATCAAAGTCAGTTAGACTCTGAACTCTGCATCAGTCCGCTGAGGTAATAAACACTGTAAATATGTGTTTTACACTGAGACATAACAGGAATTAAGCAGCTTATATAAACTGGCATGAATATACTTCATATTACCGTGTTTAACTTCATGCATATGGATCATATTCTGATTCTAAATCATTAAATATCAACTCTTTTCAATCAAGCTGCTTATTGGTGCAGGGAGGAGGATCTGAGCTGCTCAGCCTCAAACCAAACAGACGTGTTTTAAACAAAGCATCAGACTCTCTAACCGAGCGCTGAGCAGCAGCAGAGTCAGATCTCCGGCTGTCAGCTCCGGCAGACGTGTAAAGCCGGTAGTTTACGCCACACGCGATGCAGAATAACAAAACAGGGAAAACGGGAAGTTTGTGAGGGTTTTGGCTTCAACTGTGGCAACAAATGGTGGTGAAACGCCGCTCGACCAGGGGCACATGATTATTCTCAGGCTGCACAGTTTTGTCTCACTCTGAGTTGTTAGAGAAGACGACAAACACGCTTCCCTCTGCAGGAACGTGCACCAACACTTCTGGGATCTTTGCTTCAGGTGCTCAGGTGTACTCTGGAAACCTTAACATGATTAAACCGGTGAAGGTCGGCATCCAGGCGTCCCGGCTACGAGCGCGTTAGGATCCAAGTGCGCACATGTTCGTTATGTGCAGAGTACAAACGCACTGTAATCACAAAAACACATGGCTGGTAATTAGCTGCTGGACTCTTTTCCCCTTATTCCTGAAGAATTTGACTTTTTGAGGTTCGGGGCTCTCGTCCAACAGAAGCTCTGCGCACACACACACACACACACACACACACACACAGTGGACAGTGTGACCAGTGAGAGTCTGCATGACTGAGCATTGGCTGCACAGATGTGTGCATGGATGGACTCACATACTCCACAGACTCTGTGCTGGCCTGCAGTGTATGCATATAAAGTACAGTATGTGCATGAACTGTGTGTGTGCATGTGTGTGTGTGTACACTGGATGTGTGCCCTCCTTTTTGTTGTCCATGGATGGAAATCAAAGGGACAGAGAGCGCAGCCCGAGGCCCTCGCTGCACTGAACCATCAGTTGGCAGGATGAGAAGTGACTGCATAATGAGACAAAGAGGCGGGGGCGGGTGGGGGCGGGGGCGTGGGAGGGCGGGTGAGGGTGAAAGCAGGAATGAATGACGTGATGGAGGGAGGAGGAGGACGAGGATGGAGCGATGAAGCAGGGAGCTGTAGAATCAGGGCAGAGGTCAGGCTCAGTGTGTAACTCCGCTCATATGCAGCTCTGCTAAGCCGAGCGCTGCGTTTGCCTTCGACATGACCTCATTTCCTGCCTCACACCCACCAGCAGCCGCCAGAGTCGTCCCCTCACCTTTAAATTATCTGTAAAAATGAGCTTTGTTGCTTTGACTAGATGCACTTTTGCAAAGTCATGCTACAATAAGCGTATTCCTGGGCTCACTCTCATGGTTTAAAAGCCTGAATTTACTGTATTTGTCAGAATTCACTGTATTTGTCGACGTCGACGGTAGAAAATACGATTTAAAGCTGCGGTGACTGACTTTTTGGCCTCCTGGGGGCAGCAGCATGCAAATCATTAAACAGCTAAAAGCTAAAATGCCTTATTTCCACGCCCAGCCGACACGTTTAGCTGTCTTCACCAGCTGGTCTCCAACTGTGTCTTCTGCCGTTTGGTGCTGAGCAGTTACTTTAGAGCTCGTTTGATGGAAGCAGCTCAGAAACACTGACCTCTGCAATGTGCACGGCAGATTCAGCTGATTTCTATTTTCTGAAAAAGCTGATTTTCCTACAAAACTGTTTACAAACTTAATAAAAATAGCTATTATATTAATATTCCTGTTCACCTGCAGCTCAAACTGGGAAAAACCAAAACTGAAGGCTAAAAGGGGCTAAAATGGGCTAAAAGGGGCTAAAAGAGCTGCAGCAGCGCTTTCCACATCACAGGTACTGAAGTCATTTCATCTGTGTCGACGTAAAAAATACTTTTTTATGCTAACTGAAGAGAAACCTTCGACATGACTGAGACTGAACATCACGCTGACACAAATGTCATCGAGCGCTGCAGCTGCAGAATCAGCAGCTGTTTTCAACATAAAGACGTAAAAACGTGACGTGATGAAGAAAACTGTAAAAAATGAATCATGTATTTAACTTAAAGCACGGAAAAGAAGCAAAACCACCTATAAAATACTGTATTACTTAAGGAAGTATACAGTAATGCATCAAATTTTAACTGATCATAGGTTTTATTTGTGTTTTCACCGGAAACGTTGCATAAAGTACCATGAAATACTCAGGTGAAGTACTTTTATTGGTATTGGTCCTTGAGTAAATGTACTTAGTTACTTGCAGCTTCTGGCTTAAAGATAAATAGAAAAAAAAGTTTTTCCTCATAAAATGAATAAAAATGCATCTTCAGACGACAGCTCTGTGTGTGTGTGTGTGTGTGTGTGTGTGTGTGTGTGTGTCTTTGAGGCTCCTCTGGCTTTTTCTCTTCATTAGTCTAAACGAAGTGCATCATTAACGACCTGCAAGTGAAATTGACTTTTCCCGTTTTGATTTGTCGTTAAAACGACTCTGCAGCATTAAACGAGTTAAAAACCACGAACACGGGGAAACATCGTGGCACTGCCAGGGGAATTATGCGTTCCTGCAGCGCCGGGCCGCCGGGCCGCCGGGCCAGGCTGCGGCTGCACTTCATTAGCTATCTCCACTCTACCTTTCTCTGACAAATTCAATAAATGTTCATCTGCTTTCAATTAGGCCCTCGTTAGCAATAATTGGCCTGGTATTTACTAACAGCATTACTCAGCACTGGCTGGCGCAGGCTGGGCCGGTCTGATCCGAGCCAGGCTACATTCAGCCTTCTGGCTCCGTTAGCTACCTGCCAATCGTCTGTGCCCTGCAGAAACCTGCTATCTCCACAAAGGTCAGCCTTCCACAGCCCGGAAACCCTCGGATGAGTTTCCTCTGCTCTCTCACTGCATTTTTAAACTTTTACGGTTTCTTGGTGTCAGGACTCGCTTCAGCTTCGTCCAACCAATCAGCAGAGACGAACGCTGGCATTGGACAGCGCTGCTACGCCTGCTTTGTTTAATTATATCTAAGCATTAAAACAGGAGTATGGCCAAAACGCTTAAAGTTAGAGAAAGACTGTGGCTGCAAACATTAACTGCAGGTTTGCTGCGTGACAGTCGGATGTGACGCCGCCACAGACTCCACGGATTCACAAAACAGGAAGTATGGAGACATGCTGCGAGACGACGCTACACAGCATGCAGAGTATTCTATCATGATCTCAAACCGGTCGGTACAGGATGAGTGTGCAGCCCCTACAAACCAAATAATCATGTTGAATTATGCAAATATGCCCCAGTAAGCTGCTAAAATGGCGTCCTCCCCTCTCTATACGGTTATCCTGTGTGTGCAGCCTGCAGACAGCGGCGTGATGTCATTTAGAGTCGTGCAGCAGATACCAGCGACCTGTGTGCACGTCTCAGGACTCACAAGCACTCGAACATGCAAGTGTTCATTGAGCTCAGGCTTGCTGCACATGTCTGCAGGTTGTGCTTCTCCTGTGCGAATGAGCACAAACTGCAGGAATTCGCCACAGCAGCTTCTCCTGTACCCAATGAAACAGAGGTACGCACCAAACCCTGGAGTCTGCGCGCCATCACACCCCAGGAATAAAAGCTAACTCAGCGTAAACATCATGTGGTTTTAATCACAAAGAGAGATGCATAAGCACTTAAAGAGAGATTTAAAGTGGGCGTTCAGAGCCGTAAAGGTTCACATATGTTGGAGATGGGGGGTTTTCGCAGGCAGGACGCGACACGGCGCTGCCCTGAGTCCAGCTCCGCTCAGCCTCACCCAGCGGGGGCGAGTTTGATGGTTCAATTCTTCAATTCTAATGTTTCACTGGCAAGAGAAAATATTTTCACAGGACAACTCGTGATCAGTCCAGAAACAGGGATCGGTGCCATGTCGCAGACTCACAGTGGGGGCGAGTGGGTGTGGGGGGGCGGGTCAGTTTCAGTAAAGTGGATCTGAGCAGTGAAAAACAGCTGGTTCTCCTTTTTACGCTGACTTTACTGGAAAACATCACGAGGTCACTTCATGACGAGTTAGGAGACAACATGATTTGGTGAAATGTTTCTGTTTACAGCACCGCCGTGTTTGGCACAGACCTGTTACCAAAGACGATCCATGGCGTGACACGCACACGGCTGACGGTGTCGGTTTAGGCGACAGGACCACTCGGTTTGGTGGTTTTGGTTAAAAACAGCACATTTGTTTTGTAAGTGAAGTCAGGTTGAGATGTTGCATGATGCACGTGACTGGGTGGAAATCCTGTGTTTGCTCCGCCCACAGACTGTATAAGAACATGGGCGGAGCCAGCGTGACGTCACCCATAGGTTTCTGCAGAGGGACCTGGATGTCGGCCATCTTGGCAGCATGTGACTCCCAGCTAATCTAAAACACAGTGGACAGCTGTCAGTCAAAGAAGCCCCGCCCCTTCATTCTGCATAACTTCAGGTGTTAATCTGATTTAAAGGAGTGAGTTCTATATAAATTCAGCCCGTACAGTCGTCATGAACGGGGAAACTAGCTGCAGAGACCAAACCGTTGTTTGTACCAGGCTGTAAACATGTTTACTGCTGCATTTTAACATGGGGGTCTATGGGGACTGACTCGCTGCTGGAGCCTCTAGTGGACGCTCAGGGAACTGCAGCTCTGACGTGTTTCAGCCCTGGATGCTGACGTTTGGCTCCACCTGACTTTCCTCTCTTTATACTTCATCACATGACTTCTGTCTCTGCTTTGTCATACTAACTACAGCCACTAGAGGTCGTAGCACAGAATTTAACACAGATATGGGATGTAATAAGCTGTTGCACAGGCATGTTTGAGTCATGTCTGACATGAAAATAAAGCAGTTTGAAATCCAATGAGGATGGAGAACGTGCTGAAGGGTCTGCAGAGTGATCACAAACTGAAATAAAAGCAGTTGTTGAGGTGGCAGACGGAGGAGGGAGAGCTCAGATAGAGAAACCAGTGGCTGATGAAAATCAGGAGTTCCTCTCGCTGCTCCCGGTCTTCCCGTTTCCTCTCCTCTGCTTGCAATTATTCCATTTAAAGGCTCCCTCAATCACCAGTAAGTCAGAGGGTCTCTACCAAAAAGCACCTGTCCCTGCAGCGCAGCAGAGAAACTCTCCGTTTCAACACCCCATTCCCAATTCTGCGCTGATTCCAGGAACCTTACATTGGAAATAAATGATGACACATGGGTTCGAACGGGCTCGTTCCAAGCCCGGAGTTTTTCTTTTTTTTGTTCCCAAACAAAAAGTTTTCCTTTTCTCTGGCAAGTGGGTGAGATTTCTTTGGTATGTGAGGAGGGAGGGAGGGAGGTCTGTCTGTTCTGAGGTCTGCTCTGCACATGTCGCTCTTTCACAACCTTTTATAAGTTATTCCAACAGAGAAAAAGAGATTTTAGAAGGAGAAGAAAGAGCGAGAGCGGGGAATCTGCAGAATGTATCTGAGAGAGGGAGAGAAGGGTGGAGACGAGTGGATGAAGAGGTGGATTTGATTACACACAGATCTGGCCATTACCAGCCCACAGAGAGACTCTATAAAACAATAACAAATGGAGACCATCAGTCAGTCCATCAGTAATAAGCTGCAACAACCAGCCGGCTGATGGGAAACACACCTACTAACAGTCAGAGCAGAGAGCAGGAAAAGATACAGGGGAGCGTGTAAAGGTCTGGAGTCCTCTGCAGAGGACGACGGTCGAATCAAACCATCTGACATTTCACTTCGATCCTTCCTGCATCTCCGACTTTGAGACATTTTGTACTTTGGGTCTTATAAACATCTCTGCAGGGGAAACAACAGCATGAAAACACCATGGATCTCACTTTAGACCCTTCCTGACAGATGAGTTACATTTGCTGTATTCTTGTTGTTTCATCACATAAAGAAGGTTTATTTGATAAAATATAGAGAATATTTAGGTTTGTCATGTTTTCTGATCTGTGTCAGATACAACACTTCCTCCATGTTTACTCTCTGAATGCTGTGTAACTCCATCAGAATCAGGTCAAACTGTAAATAATACTGCTTTATACATCGTTTCCTCCTTGTGTTAAACACCTTTCGGCATCTTTAAGAGCATCATAACTGTCCACATGTACATGAAGCTTTGAGTTTCATTGTCTGAACAGTGAAACATCCCAGACGATCACACACCTGCAGGTCGACTCTTCTCCTCTGTGGGTGCGTCAGGTGTGTAACACGCAGAGTGAACTACGTCAACGAGGATGTTTGCAGATCAAATGAGCCTTTTTATGTGTGAGATGCAAATTTAACTTATTTTATATCCATTAAATTATCCTTAGTCTCTCTCCTGCAGGCCGGCAGAGTGCAGTTGTATGGGACTAGCATTAGCATTAGCATGCATGGCTTAAATGCATGAACAATCGCCCATTTGGCCCTAAAGTCAGTTGCTTTTTACTGAAACACATGCACCTGCAGTAAATCAGTGTCTGCTGTGGGAACCCTCACACTAATGCCTCCACAGCTCGGCTCAACAACTCACACCTGGTGGACAAAAGCAAATGTTTGGTTGCAGGACTTCCTGTTTCAGGTCCACAGTAACTACGACGAACCGTCCAACATCCTCCAACCCTTCAAGTCCTTCAACAAAAGATTGAGTTAGAGTGTTGATTTAAGGAACGTCCTGGAGTTTTATCCAAATTTTAAAGAAATTGAGAGATCATCTAGTTTTAGTGAAACCGATGATCAGCTTCTCCGTTAAAGCTGCTGCCGACAGATCATTTACATCTATACGCAGAGAGGACGAGCCAGTTACTCAGTTTTCATGCACGTCAGTCGAAATTTGAATTAGTTTTACAGAAAAAGTCGCATTTTATCACGAAAACCTGCAAAATGTCCATGTTTTTATGTGATTTTTGAAAAATATATATCCACAGGCAATAACATTATGACTTCAGCGTGCACAATCAGACCAGAATTAGACTCATTAGTCTTCATTAAACCAAATATCTGGAGGTAATGAAACAAATAAACCAGGGCTAACATTAAAATAATTGCTGTTAACGAGCTTTAGACCGACTGAAGCCTCCCGCACAGTTTAACAATACATTAAATGATTTAAATGTTATTAGAACTAATTTAGCCTAAATCGTGACAGAAAGATGTTGTTGTGTTTCCCTGAGCGCCCTGGTCTGAATCGTGGTCTTGTTAGCGTCGCTGTACTGTTTACTGTCTCCTGAGGAGGTGATTGGTCGGATGTACAGAGCGTATACAGCCTGTGGTTTGTCTCTGCCTCTCTGACCCCGGCATTAAAGGCTGGCTGCGCTGTCGGGGTAATTGCAGGATCCAGCCTGCCACTAAGTACAAGACCGATTCATAAAAATACTTTTTTTTCTTCTCCTTCTTTTTGTTTGTAACTGTTTCCACATGATCTGTGGCGCTCGGTGGAGGGAGCACGTTGTAATCTAATACATAAATACCTTCAGAATAACAGGCAAACACACAGAGGAGCTGTGGGACACACTGCAAACCATATAGAGAAAACAGCCTTGAACATGTGGATCATTGAAGGATTCACACACATGAGCATGTTGAGGATGATTTGCCGCCATGTGACGTCTCTGTCACGGCGACATTGGTGATGCTCTGCGACGCTTTTGAAGAAGAGACGAGCTCGTCAGAGTGTGTCAGGTGTTTCCAGGACGACGGGAACAGTCGGAGCAGCTGTGCATCCGCTGGGAGCAGATTACTGAACACTTTAACTGAACAATTATCATCCATGACCGACGCCATGATCAAGTCAATATGTCTTCTCTGACCCGCCGGAGAGGAGCACGGATTTATTGCGCACGCCTGGGATCAATTAAAACGACTGACGTGCCTCCCCGTCAGTCGCTCACGCTCTCTGTCTCTCCAGATGGTGGCGCTAGCACCGTGCAGTGCAGCCTGTCTGAGCTCGGCGATCCTGCGAGGGTCCACAGACACCACAAGATGCTGACATCATCTTCACTTTGCACACATTCAGGTGAAAATCCCCCATCTTTCAGCCACGACGCTCTGAGAACGCTCGACTTTGACAGTGTGAAGTGTTTTGACAAAGGTTAAACTAACCTCTCGGGGTGAGCCTGAGGCAACAAGCGTGCAGTTAATGAGCTAATGAACCCAAACTGAAACCAACCGTGCTCCTGCTCTGCAGCAGAGGTGTGCCAGGCTGTGTGTTGGCATGTCAGACTTTGAATGTAACCCGTTTGTAGTAAAATGCATGTAAAAAAGAAAACAATTTAGGTCTTGAAAACTAAAGTTCAACACAGGTCCAGTCTGCGAAACAGGAGCACACGAGCAGGTGAAGCAGAACCTGACATGTTGAGGCCAAACCATCCTGATTAGAGTCGGTCTCCCAACACATTTGGCAAATTTCAGAATAATCAAATGAGCAAAAACAGCTAATGTGACGTGACCTGAACCCTGTAGGACCCTGGAGCTGTTGCCTGTTTGCTTCAGTAAACCTTCATGTTGTGGAGGAAGCGTGTCCAGTCTGCAGATCAGGGCTCATCAGTTCTGACAAAATCAGCTTTTAACCAACATAAGAAACCAACAAAGTTAAGATGGAGTGAAACACCGGTGCTGAGGATGTGACCGAGCGGCGGTTTGTTTCACTGAGCTGGAACATTAGAATAACATCAGATTGCTGTTGTTGAGCTATCGTGGACACAGAAACCACTTCTGTGGGATAATAAAACCTCGTATCTCAAGTTTGGAGGCTTTTCAGTCTTTTAAATGAGGTGAAACGTCTCGAACTCGTCCGTGAACAGTGAAAACCGAAGACAAGCCTGTGTCTCTGCTAACGTTTTGCAGGTTTCGCAGTGAGCTGCAGGCTGTAAAATGTTACGATATGACATAATGGTCATAATTACAGCTCGTATCGAGCCCCACATCATCAAGTATGGATAGATTGTGGTCGTAGCGTGTGGAGTGTTGGTGTCATGTGATATATGACCAAAGGAAACTGAATGTGTCTTTGTGTGTCCTCGTGCTCGTGCACATACCAAAGATTTTAGAGGAAATGAGATGAAGAACAGCAACTGTCATCCGCGTCCAGCAACTGGCCACTGGGAATATTTCTATATGTCTGTGCGTGTGTGTGTGTGTGTGTGTGTCTCAGTTGGCTAATCTGAGCTGGAGCAGATCTGCTGGTTGGCTGAGCTGAAAGCTGAGCTGCTGGGTATCGATCTGCAGCCTGTCTGAGTGCTGCGGCGGTGAAAACTGACTCCTGCGCTGTCAGCACGTCCATTAGCGCTCATCAGCTCGTCCACAGGATGCACTGCAAAAAACAGACCCTACACCGCGATCGCCACCCAAATCTGTGTCCCACCTGCCCCGTTAAAGCAGGGATGAGATGCATTCATACATTTGACGCCTCGCAGAGTTCAGTCACTAAACAGCAAGTTCATCTGAACAGCAAGCCTTCTGCAGTCTCGCCTTGAGGTCGGTCTTTGTTTCTTTATCGGTAATAAGTTTTGTGATTTGTTGTGTGAAATGCATCAATAACTTTAAAGACTACTGCAGGGTCGCAGTGAGTGCAGCAGCAGAGATTAATAATAAGATAATGTTTGATTAAAAAGATCATTTTCACATTTCAGTGCAGCTCAGTTGGTTCATGAGCTGCAGGAAAATCGCGTCTGCCTGATTTAACTGTGGATTTTTTGCAGTGCAGGTCAGTCGGGGCACAGACACACAAACCTGGCATCAATATCTACTCTGAGTGGAAGAGAGAGGAAATTTGCTTCATACCTCAAAATCAGCGAACGAGTGTGACTGTGGACGGTGTTTCCTGAAATAAAGAGAACGGTCTGAAAATATTTGTTCCCATGAAGCTGCACAGCTGCCGCTTCCTGTTCGGTTCTCCGCTACAGCACATCTAAAGCCCTCAGAGAGGTTATTTTTATAAATTCATTCAGCTTCTTATTCGCTTCTGTTCTCAGTCAGTCGTCTGTTCGCTCTCTGCCTGCTCGTCTCTCTCAGTTCAAGACACACAGACGAATTATAGACTCATACGACGCCTCATTAACGCTGCCCTGTTAAACTCTGCGACTTCCCAAAACTCCATCTGACCCTGAACTCATCTTCTCCTGCACAGCACACACATCAGTATTGTCTTAAAGTAGGCCCAGAGTTATTAGTATTTATTTCTGACAACATAAATCTGAAGACATTCGAATAAAATCACTGAAATCTGATAAAAATCATACTTTAACTGTTGTTAAAAGGCACAAATCAGTTGCTGGATTGTGTTTGAGCCCAGAGAAGTTGCAGTAGTCCGTCAAACTCAGGTTGTGATGTTATTATTGTGCAGTTGTGTGTCCCTGCTGTGCAAAACACACTTTTTCTTCCACACACATTTATGCTGGAAAACTCATCTCACCGCGTTTCCGACACATGCACCGTGTTCCTGGGACGGTCAAACAACCGAAACCATTCAACTGCAAGGGCGGCCATGAGAACCACGTGGAAACACACATAGCAACCAGAGCAGGGCCCTTAGCAACCACTGAGAATCACATTGAAAAGCGTAATTGTAACCCAGCAACACATTAGCAACCACTTAGCATTGATAATTAACTCAAAACCCTTTAAAAGTCATTGGTAAACCTGCTAGCAAGCAATGATAACAACCAGCTAGCTACCACATGTACCTCTGACGACACTTAGCATCTGTTTAGCAGCCAGTTACAGCTAACTGGTAGCAGCACATTAGCTAATATACAAACAAACTGACATCATCAGGTGACCCAACACAACATCAGCAACACGTCTCCTTTAAAGCAAGAACATGAACATTTCTGAACCTTAACTTCCTGTAACCATGACAACGAGGCGCCCTTTACCATGAAAAAAACAAATACATGATTAGCCAGGTTGTTTTTGTGCCTGAACTTGTTGAGTTATAACATCATGAAACAGATGGTGAGCAGACAAACTATGTTTTTCAGTTTTCTTATTATTTTTTCATTATTATGCATTAAACCTTGTACCTAATTGTAATTGGCAGCTAATCTGCAAGCAACCAGCTAGCACATTACCAGGACCTGCACCAAGCAAAAGCAATTTGCTAACTTAGTATTATTATTACTGAAGAAAGTGACCTTAAACAATCAAATGTGTGGATAAAAGACAGAATTTTTATTATGTGGTAACTTTTATGTGTCTGTCTGAGTCTCATTTCAACGACTGAACATCATCCAAACACACAGGCATCAGCTGTAAAACATATCTGTGTTGTCTGCTGCTGTTATCCAGCATCACTGCTCCTGTGTTTTAAGCGTTGCCGTGCAGAGCTGGAAACACGAGCTACATAAAGCAGTGAATCAGAGCCAGCAGCTTGAGGGTTGAACGCACACACACACACACACACACACACACACACACACACACATACACATAGTCTGACCTATTTTCAAATGCCACAACAAAAACTAGGGGAGCACAAGAAGCGCAGCGGAGATAAAAGACGGTGGAGATAAAGGGAATTAAAAGAAATGTGCATTTTAATCACATGCTCGTTTCAGGCCTGCTGTCAGCTGCAGGATCGGGTGTTCTGCCTGTGTTTTGGTCTCTGTGCAATGCTGACTACGCTCCATTACTGCCACTCCGGTGATGGTAATCCAACTCTGACAGACCTTTCATAGCGTATGTGGCTTTTTTAGAAGTGAACGCTGAGACCGAGGGCAAAATAACAGATTAACAACCCTAATTTGTCCTGAGGTTTTAATGGCCAAAATTATACGCAATCCTCCCCCTTCTTCTATCAATCTAAGTGTCTCTGCGGTCGGTTTGAATTCACATTTATAGGCGGCCATGTGCTTTCAATTTCTCCTGTGGACTAATAAAGGCCATTTGAGAAAGGGGCATTTTGATTGGGTGATTTTTCTTTTTTTCCCTTTTATGAAAACCTCAGCGCTGCGGAGCGTGGATGTTTGACAGTTACAAACGCTGCTCTGGCAGGTTCATGTTTCTTCCAACCAGCCGTCGGGAGGATTGATTCGTTAAACTGACGCAAATGTGGACAGAGGACGAACACACATACACACACACACACGCAGCCATAACCTGGATTCAATAATCCAGACTGCTCTATTAAGATGAGAGGACCAACATACGCTGCCACTGTCAGGGAAACTTAATGTAAAACTACAGTGGCAAAGAAAGGTCAACAAACTCTAATCTGCTCCATCAGATTGTGGAAACTTCTCAGACAAGAGCCGGACTGTTTTGTCTCCGCTCTTTACTGAAAATCAGTTGTTTCCGTTTGCTGCAGTTTGAGCCGTAAATACTCGGGCCCGCTGATGGAAATCAGATAAACCACATTTTCAAATCTCACACATTAAGTTTTATATCGTTTCTGATTTTCTGCTCGGGGTAAATTCATCACAGCGTCATCGTGTTTTTCCATTTTCCACCAGATTCGTTTTACCTGGGGAGCTCTTCATGCCACATCTGTGTTTCCTGACACATCGTCTCACAGGGGAAAAGGTTTCGCTGTGACATTACTTCCTCTTTAGAGTCAACCAATCACAACCAAAACCAATCCAAAGCTACAAGCGTCACAAAATGCCATTAAAACACAAATTGTCGATTTCCACTGCGGCCTCTGAAACATTTGATCTGGAAGGAGAAAAATGTCTCTAAGTGGGAACTGATGTGGTTTTATACTCTACAGGTTAAGGACATGGATCGTTTGCTGAGGAGACATAAATTCACTTTATCATCATCTGGTTTCCCACAGTCCGCAACGATGTGGCTGCTGCATGCTTCACCCGCTGCTGTCAGTTCACAAAGAACACTGACACCTGTCACTGACGAGCGCACAGACCCCAGATCAGCTGGTTATGGTGAAAAAGAGGTGGCTGCACAAAGCTACAAGACACCAAAGGGAACTTGTACAAATGCTAATGATGTGTTAAAATAACTGTGCCACACCAAACACGTGAAAAACGCTGTCTGAGCAAGCTAGCTAGCAAGCTAGACATTTTAAGCAATTATAAACATGATTATTAACATGATTATTAACAGAAATACAATGCAGTATGAGAATGCAAACATGAGAGGTGTTCAGCAGCTGCATGCTAGCTGCTGCTAACGCTAGCCTGGAGCTGGAGCTGCAGAGGGTTGCAGCAATATGCTAACCGTAACCCTAACCCTAACCCATTTTACTAAAGACATTTTGACATGAATAAAGTATCACTGATGATAAAAGTCACACTGATGTTTTTATGAAGAGTAAAATGTGTGTAAAAGGTGAATTCAGACCTTATTTTACTGTTTTGTGGCCACCGGGCGCAGCACTGACAGAAACCCTCTGCCATTTTTGATTTTAGATGATTCGTATTGGAAGATGCGGCTCTCTGTCGACATGAATCATGTTTTCTGTTATGTTTACATTAACCTGACACGCCAGATGGTTTGTTCTGCACAAACATCTGGAGAGTCGTCCTTAGAAGCTGTTTGGCACTTTCAGAAAAGCACTTGGCAGGTGACGGGATGATCCGTCTGTCTACTCCCGTCTATCACAGCCTGACTTCAACCAATCAGATCAACAAATCATATGACATCGTACTGAAAACATCTTTTTCATCAAGGAAAGCTCTCAGTGAAGTTCTTTGCACTGTTGTCGATGTAACTGACATGATCGTAGCATCTAAGCTAATCTCTTCAAGAGCTGCTGCAGCTTCTCAACATTCACATGACATCTAAACCATGCAGGTAGCTGCCAGTCATCGCTCAGGAAGCTGAGTGGTCCAAAGCTTGCTGCACAAGCTCATAACGTGAAGCCTTGAAAGGTGAATTTCACATTCCTTTTGTGCATTTTTCCCACTTTAGAGTTCAAATTTCAACATTTACCCCACAACACATTAAATACAACTCTGTTTCGTCAACTAGTCGCAGTGCCTGCGAGTGTATATGTGTGGTATTAGTGCAGCCCGTCAAATGAATCAGTAATCAGTGGATGCACAATGCAACAGGCAAACAAAGCCCCTGCAGGTTTTCAAAGTGCAGTGAAATACACGGACACTGTTGCACAGTCAAACATTCGACAACCCTTCAACGCTCTGCAGAAAACTGAGCAGAGATCATTTAAAGTATGATTTGTGTAAAACTGTGTGAAGAGACCCAGCGCAGGGATCCTTTGTGGGATTTTTGCAGGTCTGCAAAATATCGACTGTAATTCAAACACAAAAGCTGCAACCTCAGCCCATTTTCCCTCATCCCCTCCTAACAAAGCCTGTGTTTAAGTTGCCTCCCAGTCTGCTATGTCTGTACTGTATGTCTGCATATAGCATGACTCATCCCTTCATCCCCCAGTGGGATAGTCAGAGGAACACTTCATAGGAAAGCCTCCCGCACGCTGTAATGTAGCCTCCAACCAATCAGCCAAGGGTTCAGCTCTCTGCTTCTGCTCGTATCGCCTCAGGGGAAACATCTCCTCACTCTGAAATACAAAATTTCATCGCGAAGGCTCTCACACCAGCTCAAGATGCATTTTACGCTTTTAAAGTTTGTATCCAAGTTGTGTTTTTATGAATAAATCATAAAACAATTCACCACATACCATCGCAGTTAAGACATCCTCCGAAAATGATGTAATTATAACAATAACAAACCTGCTGCAGCTGGAAAAGTCTCAAACATTAAATATGTACGATATCAGCAGCGTTGCATAAGGACTCGCTCTGCACCGGCTGATTTAAATACACAGCAGCTTCCCACATGTGGGACCAAATCAGTTTCTTCTCACACACGCAACCTTCATCCTTCCTGCAGTTTAAACATTATTTCTGTTGCATCTCAACGCTGCAGAGGGAAACATGGAAAGTTACTGATTTCAGCTTCACATACACACCAAATACACACTCACACACGCCCACACAGCCACGGGCACATGCAACAGCTAACACGTTAGTCCTAATTTATGCATTTGACCTAGTTTTGACTAACATGTTAGAACATATTAAAGTCATACTGTCTGCAGCCCTCAGAGATGCAGTGTTTTAGGAGGATCTACAGGCAGAAATTAAATATAATAATGTTTTCAAGGCAGCATAACCGGCTGAAAATAAGAAGTGTCATGTCTTTTAAGCTGAGAGAGAGAGAGGCTCCTCTTCTACGGTAGCCCAGAATGGACACACCGAACAGCTGGTGCGGTGCAGCTGTATCTAGGCTCTGCTGAGGGTTTTCAGTTGTTTGCAACCTGCAAACTCACCACTAGATGCCACCAAATTCTACAAACTGCTCCTTTAATCATCTCCCATATTTATTTCCTGCAGGTTTTAACACTTTAGTTAGAAACTATGCAATGGTTATATTATTTTTATACTTGGTTAGCACCGTGTAGCCCCCTGAAGACATGCAGTTGCAACACGAACTGTTTAAAGTTTGCAGAGGAGGTGCATGTCAAACAAGATGTGCTGCAAAGCCTTTAGCATGTTTCCTCCTGCTGCTGTAAATTCCCACCTGATTAAAAAGTCAAAACGACCTTCAGGCGAAGAAAGACAGTCCGGTTTATCTGCCGCTGCTCCCGTGTCCCCAGATCAATCAGACGTCGTGCTCTGCAGGAACGAGTGGATTTGATCTCATCCTGTCCAAGTTTCAGATTTCACATCATTTGACCTTTTTCCCAATACAACCCAAACTCTCCACATTAATTCAACATTACCACAGCCAGCGCCTCCTCCTCCTTCTATAAATCTGTCCTTCACTTAAAATGGGAGCAGGGTAATTGCAGCAAGCACCTCCGCAGTTATATCAGACCCATAATGCACCTGGCAAAGCTCCCAGAATCCATTACTCTGGCACAGAACCAGAACCAGAGGAAAACTGCGCCTCCCATCTTCTGAGTTCAAAGCCAAGCAGACATTTAGCTGCGTGGCTTCTCATGCAGAATGCTTCTAAAAATACGTCTGTATATGTGGGTTTCATTTACTTATTCATACATCTCTTCTTTATGCTGCTTTCTGTCTTTGTGTGAGGCGTTTGCACTGATCACGGACACTTGTGGGCCAGACGCGCAGACGACAATGTGGAAAAATGTTCTGTTCTGCGTTTTTAGCTTCCTGTTGAAGTTTGTGTCTGCACTAAAACAACAAACCTGCAGAAAAAATGCTCAACTCTCTTCTCTTTTTAAGACTTTTAAGGTTTAATAGTCCAATTATAGCCTTACAGGGTAAATCTTTCCCATAATGCAACACAGATGTCATCACTAACATCTCTCTCTCTCTCTGTTTCTGACATCAGACAGCTGTGACGTGATCGCAGGTCATAAAAGCCATCAAGTAACTAAAGGAAGCAGTAATCCTGAGCCTTCAGAGACAGACACTCTCAGTGCGGGTAAACACAGAATGATGTCAACAGCAACTTAGACGTGTTTCAGTGAGCTGTTTGGACGAGATCGCAAACTGATTTACGAACACGGCCATGTTGGAATCAGGGACGCACAGCGGTCCCCAATGTGGCTCGTGGGTCAACATAAAACTCTAAACACAACAAACGCTGCTTTAATATGGATATATGATGCCTTTCAGCTGGTTCATTTAGTTTTCATTTAGTTTCCAGACACCTTAGGTTGGTTTTCAGACTCCGGAAGTTGGGAAACTCAACAGACTGCAAGGCATTTTTCCCCACAAAGACCTGCCTCTGATTGGCTACTGAACCTTGCTTGGTTAAATGTCTGAGTCAGAGCCAATCAGAATCAAAACCCAAAATCCAAGATGGCTGCTTTGCTCCTAAGCAGTAATACACAGCTCATCTGCACTTCTGCCTGATTTGTTTCCCGACTTCTGTCCAAACACACACTGGAGCAGTGTTTTTATGTGTTGTTATCAGCTGATGATGCTAACTGTGGCTAACTGGGCTAAAGCAACCCCACTTCCCTTTTTCCGGCTTGTTGTGGTGCGACACTGCAGTTCAGATGCGACGGTGGACCCGACAGAAGTGAATTAAATGCATTAATTTGAGAGCAGAGCTGAATGTTGAACTGCTGAAAATCATATCTGTGACTGTTTCATGAGCTGACGTGAGACTGGGTTCTTCAGAAAACTGCATCTGAACTTGAGATCCACGATCAAGAGCGGCCAACCAAATCCTTTCCAAAGCTCCTGGCCCCAGCTGACACTTCAGATATTAAATATTACAGGACGTCAGTCAGATCAGTGCAGGAAACATTAAAGGAGTGTGTGGTGGAGATATCCCTTAATGCAGAGCTCTTAAACCACAAAACACACCTTTCTTTTTAAATACAGAGGTCTAAATGTGGACTGTGCAGCTGTTGTGTTCACCCTGAGAGGAACAGCATCGCAGGAGAAGAGACAGAAAGGAGGAGACGCTGGAAAATCAGCAGGAAAGACGGAAACTCTTTGACTCATGCAGAGCTTCGGTTGCCACATCATCTTCCCAAAAACACCTTCAGTACGTAGTCATTACCACAGAGCCGAGGCAAGCCTGGACAGCTCTGACAGCCAGCGCTACGCTAACATTAGCAGAGCCTCGTTTCTCAAGAGCTCCTCATCACAACTGCAGCTCCAGCTTCAGATCACGTTTTCTTACCTGCTCAAACTCTCTGAGGCTGTGCATCTGTACTGGCGGGCCTTTGTCCGTCTCATCACACGAGAAATCTGCACACACAAAATAAAAAGACGTCAACAGATCGAAGCAAACATGTTTTTCTGAGGAAACTCGACGGGACGGTGAAGAAAGACCTCGTGGTTGCTCAGATTATCTGTCTCAATCGTCCTTTTCCACAGCAGGAACCCAGCAACCTGTAACTGTGGGCTGTTGTGAGATTTGTCATTAGGTTGTGTTTATGTTGCGTTGTCCAAACCATTACAGTTGAACCTCCAGGTCATTCTGGGGTCAACACAAGCTGATTAGTTGCTTAAACCAACGCCCAGCACGAAACACAGTCATCCCCAGCCCGTCACTCAGTCTTCAACACACTCAGTCTTCAACACACTCGGAGCAGCTTTAGCTTCATTTATCAACATGAACTCGACTCTGATGGACAATCAGCAACTCTGTTAATATAAGAAATAGACAAACGGCCAAGACGATCGCAGTTTGTTTAGGTCTGAGCCCAAAAACTACTTTACGACCGCAGTTCGGGAATGTTAGGTGTGCTGAAAAGTGCCAACAGCTTCTTCTGACCAGGTGTGACGTCAGGAGCTGTTTATTATGATCGATATTAATCATGTTTCATGTCGTCTGCTGCGTGTTTCGTCACCATCTCTGCCTGAGGAACCTTGTGTTCCAGTCTTGGGTTTTAGGTTGCAGCTTTGACTGCAGCTCCATCTCAGCGATTTTGAGTCTTTTAGCTTTGTTCCTTTTCCTAAATGACCGCACGTCGTCATCAACAGAGACGTGCTCGAAGGTCTGGTTTCAGAACGGGGTCGAAAACAAGAACCAACAAATAAATAAACAAACAGGAAACCTTCATGTTTATCAGTCCTGAAAACAACACATTATTTGTGACGACCAATCAGAAGCTGAAGATGTGTGGAAGCAGGAGCATCATCTGAACTTGGCAGGAAACAGAGGAACCAAGCAGAACCTAAAACAATGGTTCCATGATGTCGTCACTGTGTCCGACCTCGTTCTAAGCCGTGGTTTATCGACTCAAATGTTCTTCATCAACCGGTGAAGGTTGCTCAGTTGCCTTGTAACTGAAGATGTAGATGTTTCCATTACTCTGAGCATTTTAAGGACTTGTAGCTTCAGAGTCTGACTCCTCCTTTGCTGATGAAGACTTGAAGCTTTGAGTAGAAATTGCTTTGTCGACACTTTTTGTGACCAGAGTAAGACCGGCAGCGTTTTCAGAGAAGCACACACAGAGCGGGTTTGTCCAGCAGGCCGTGCTTAACACAAATAAATGCACTTCATCTGTGAACCGCGCCGTTTAAGAGTCCTCATAAATCCCGCTGCAAATGTTCCACTGTTACTGAGAATCATCGCCCCAACAGAACGGGGCTGAAGTCTAAACACCTCGGGGCTCTCTGAGCAGCATCTCCGGGACGTCCTGATCAACCCTCGCCTCATTATAACCCTATTAAACCTGGATATATGGGCCGTGTCCACACACACACACAGAAACGACATGCTGTATTCCCGTCCAGCTGAAACACTTCCAGAGGCCTTAAGACGTCTCAAAGCCAAACTTATCCTCTCTAAAAGGCCAGGAGCGTTCCCAGAAAACTCCGCACAGGAGGGATTTGTACAATAGTTTGTCTTTTATTCCTCTGAAAGCGGGGCCAGTTGGTTCGTAGCTGCGTAGGGTGGGGGTGGTGGAGCGCCAGATCCCGAGGGGTGTAATCAAGACGGCTTTGGCAGAGCGCAGATTTCTGACGGTTCCTTAAAATTGCGGCACATTAAATATTATTAAAAAGCTGCTCTGTGAACGTAAAAAGGTAGAAGGTATTCTGGACGCAGGCCCGGAGCCGCCAGCGTGCAACACGTTACACAACGCTGATATGAATGACGCAGCGGTGCAACCACGCAAACACACACAAATATGGTGTGTTGCTGTACTTGTGAGGACCCTGAAGTTTAAATGAACAGTTTCTGAAACACCTGCACTCGTTTCTCCGTCGGAAACATCCTCAGTGCTCGTTACAGGTCCAACAAACGAGATGCAGCAGGTTAATCCCTGAGTTTTATGGCTGTTGGTGCTGGAGCCTCCGTGACGTCATGCACTGGTCTATGGAGTCCAGCTCTGACGCCTCATGTTTCACAGTTTGCTGTCGCCATCTTGGATTTTTGGAGCCTAAAGTGACCAAATGCCCCCTGCACCACATGTCAATCACATTTGGTGCTAATCTCACTGTAATGAGGAAGACTTGAAACCAACTGACACCACAACTTCAACAGTAGCAATTAGAAGGTCGGGCTAGCTGTTTCCCCCTGCTTCCAGCCTTTATGCTAAGCTAAGCTAACCAGATCCTGCCCACAGCTCTGTGCTTAACACACTGCAACAAGACAGACAAGAGATTTCTATCTCTGTCCATCTTCTCATGTGGGAAACAAAGCAGACACAGTGTTGAAGACTGAGGCTGCACAGATCAGATATTAGAGTGAATTCCCCGGAGAGGAGCTGACTGACTTTAAATTTATAGAAACTTCTAAGAAACAATACATTTCCATGTAAACCCCTCTCACACTTACTCTGGTTCATAGTTTTTATAGTTATTGAGAGTCTGTGCAGGGTTTTTTTAGGAAAAGTGCAACAAACTACTTTGTCATTTCTTGGTTTTCTCTGAAACCTGCAAACAGATCATCAGGAGCTCTCTAATAATATATTCTTAGTACCAAATTACAAAGTCCTGTCTGAGAAATTATAATTACATACCTGTGAAATTAAAAGTTAGACCCATTTTCCCTGCCATGCTGGCTGAAAGGAGCCTAAATGTGAAGTATACAAGAACACACACTCACACACACACACACACACACACCTATGGGTGGGGTGTTGGCTGTTAGTAACACACTCAGTCATTCACGGAGTCATGGCGCAACATGCTGCTGCTCCTGTAAATAGCTAATTAGTCAACAGAGGAGCTTGTATCAGGAGAGGGCGGGAAAACTGACGACATGTTTGTTTTGTTTCTGCTGGAAAGTTTAAAATCAACGAGCACTTTCAGAGCGAAGAGTGAAGCGAGTGTCGGAGCGTGGACTCACCCATCGTAGGTCCGATGCTCCTCGGCCTGGCCCGTCTCTCTGCGCCACAGTGCCTGAAACAAGAGACATGCATCAGCCCAGTTCCCTCAGACTCAACAGCGTCCACGCGTCCTCACCGGCGGCCGCCCCACACACGTTGACACTGCTCCTTATCCCTGCAGCAAACCTGCTCTTCCAGATTTCTGGTAATTCGCTGTTTTTCCACCTATGGCCGACCCGCCGCTGCCCTGTCTGCATCACACGTCACTGAAAACATGGTGAAGTCTCCAAAGCTCAGAGCAGAGGTGGCAAAAATAGTCCAGGATGAGCAGAGCGGAGGGTGGGGGTGGCTTCCCACTGACATGTCAGAGACAGCAGGCACAGTCACACGGTGGTGGTGGAAACTGAGTCAGCGCGTGCTTTAAGTCACACAGGCCTCAGTCACCAGCTGAGAAACAGCAAACAAAGAGTGGAAGAATCCCTGAAATCCAGCCGCTCACGGCCTCACGACACCGCCCGCTCCTCGCAGAGCGGCGTTCACCGAGAGCTCGGCTCATTAAAACACGTCATCACAGGTCAAATGAAGGTTTTTGGCCTTTGAGGGATAAAACAGCTGCAGATCTGATTCAACGTGGCTTTAAGTCGATCTGTGAGGAGGATGTTCTGCCCATTAGCACGTCCTCAGAGTTGTTCCTGAATAATCAATGAGTCGGATTAAGTGGAAGCCGATCTGTGAAAGCCTCTAATTAACTGAAGTGGAGATCAGGCGAGCTTCACATCAGGGTGAGAACGTAACGAGCCCCGACTCGTTGTCTCTGATTAACACCACAATCAAAGGATTTCAGTGTAATCAGCTGTTTAACAACAAGCTGACCACCCAGGTGTGTGTGTGTGTGTGTGTGTGTGTGTGTGTGTGTGTGTTGGTTATACGACCTCTGTGCTGGCCTGAACCAATGAGACCTGGCGATGACAGCTGTGAGCTGTGACCAAATGTGTCCTGCGTGAGCAGTAAAGGCCTCCATCGGACGACGACGCGCAGCACCACAGCAACATTTGTGCTCTCGTGTGTGGTCTCTCTTCATGAAACCACAAATCAGCTTCCTGTCAGCTGATGCTTCAACAGGCTGGCAACAACAGCAACAACAGCAACAACAGCAACAGCAGCAACAGCAACAACAGCAACAGCAACTGCAAAGATGCTGAAGTCAACACATTAACCCTGATTTTACTTTAAAATGCACTTTAATACACATTATTAGAACATCCTTGTTATTGAAGCTGTATGTGACTGATAAATGTGATAAATCAATTTATTATTATTGGTGTGAAGACATTTTATTAAATATCACTGTTTATTATGAAAAATAGATTTGGTGATTAGCTCATTTGGATTTTAATCAGTTCAGTGGTTTTAATGAAGTAAAACTCCTGAGCCATCGTCGGTTAATTCAGCTTTAACGAACCGGTTGGCTCAGTTTTCGTGGTGAAAGCTGCAC
The DNA here is from genome assembly GCA_008933995.1 of Datnioides undecimradiatus. Taxonomy (NCBI): domain Eukaryota; kingdom Metazoa; phylum Chordata; class Actinopteri; order Lobotiformes; family Datnioididae; genus Datnioides; species Datnioides undecimradiatus. The sequence goes on from WARS01000029.1 coordinate 24,451,853, forward strand.
CTGAAGGCATCGCAAAGAACCAACAACTGATCAGGAGTCAGTGCTCCCGATCCAAGAGGGAACATGGAAGTAAGACGTTTTCAAACCAGTGAGATCTGAGTCTAACAGCACTGAAGTAAAGTCTTGTTTCCTCTCCACTGACCCTGACGTCTTCTGACCATAGAAGAAGAAGAAGAAATGGGTGAAGAGCCAATCAGACAATCTACTGTTTATTCCCAATAAAACCATTAAAAGCACAAAAATACTTAACACTGAATGTCTGAACGCTGCTGATATTAACCAACTCCAGCTGAAAGCATCATGAGAGATGTTCGTGCATGTTGTATGCGTCAGTAAACCTCGCCGAGCAGCTCATGGGTCAGCAGTTAAACCTCCTGCTGTTCAGCTGAACTGCGTCTGATCCCACACGTGTTAACATTATCCCAACGTTTCCAAACAAACCAAATATGTCCCACTGAATTCCAGGTGAACGTGTGTGAGAGACGTTTTTCCAAGCAGCATCCAGAATGAAGGACCGGTGCAGCTGTAAACAACATGGAGTCTTCAGGTTGGACTCTTTCACTCAGTGAGGAGCTGCAGCTGGATGATGCACAGTGTAACACGGGACCTAAACGCATCAAACGTGACTGAAAGGTGTCTGAACACCAGCGCAGCAGACCCAGTGTTGTGTCTGGCAGGCTTGAGGAGGTTAAAGTGACAGTGGTGGACGCAGATGGTCCAGGTCTCTGCAGTGAAGTGACTGAAGTCAGCTGGGCCCAGCAGCTGCTGCTCATCCAGGACACCTCGTTACATAACAGCAGCACAAAGGTCCTCGTTCCCCTCCGAGCCGGAGGACGCTCTCTAACTTCATCTGCCTGCAGTCGCTGCAGAGAAGACGCTTTTCTATTCACATTACATTCATGAATGCACACACAGCGTGTAAACAGAAGCACTCAGACAACCACACACACACACACACTCACACACTCACCAAAACCGACCCCAGTGACTCATCAAGAGCTGTGATCATCCAAGAAGTCTTACCTTCCTCTGTAGAGATATCCACTCATACTTTAAGCTGCAAAAACTCTAAAAGCACAGATTCCAGCTGCTCAGACCAACATCTGCACCCCCAGCGTCTCCTCAGGCGTCAGGTGAGCCAGGCTCCTCAGTCTGAGCACTTCTAACAGCAAGCAGAGCTCCAGCAGGCAGACAGACGTGGCGAGGAGGCAGAGCAGCGAGCCGGGAGGAATCCTGTGACTCCTCAGACCCAGAGCAGAGTGACCACAGTCAGGCTGTTTGGCCGCGAGGCTCCCGCAGGAGCGAGCCAAGCGCCCAGGCTCTCATCTGACGTGGCAGAGAGCAGCGGCAGAGCGAGGAGGTAAACACCGGCGGGAGCAAAGGTACACAGAGTCTGCCTGGTTCAGCATGAAAGACTGATCTGTTTCAGCACGCTCCCAAACAGGCGCTTCCCTAGGTGTGTGTGTGTGTGTGTGTCTGTGTGTGTCTGTGTGTCAGCATGTGTACAAACCACACTAACGTCCTCCTGCCATTGGTTGTAAAACAGTCACTGAACTGTCAATTGACTATTTGCCTCTGGTAGTTTTTGAAGGCAGGGTGGAGCACAAGGGCACCCGTGTGTGTGTGTGTGTGTGTGTGTGTTTTTATGCATCCCCTCCTCCTCCTCCTGCAGGTGTGTGTGACATGTTGGAGCAGGCTTCAGCAGGTAAAACAAGGTATGAGTCCAGACACTAATCTCCTCCAGTGCAACACAAAACACAAAACACACGCACACACGCACACGCACGCACGCACGCACGCACGCGCACACACACAGATCTGAGGCTCTTTCTTATAAAAGCATGTTAACTGAGTCTATTATCAGTCTGCTCAGACAAACAGTGCAGCTGTGCTGACAGGATTCAAACAGACAAGCCGCACATTGAGGCCGGCGGAGGGAGAGCGGGATCAAAGCCGGAGCGCGGCGGGCCCGGAGTCGGCGGCAGAGCTCTGGACCTGGATCAGCGTCCATGAAATTCCTCCTCAGTGCTTCTCCAAACAGGAGGGTGTGGTCTCCTGAGCACAGCCTCTCAGAAGATCTGAATTTAGTTTTATATGTGAACCTGGACGTTAATCCATCCCACGAACAACAAACAGTTTTAATCTGAGACAGACTCCAGACAAAGCTTTAATTATATGAGTGTTCTGATCATATTATAGTAATAAATCTGATTTCCTGTTTTAATTCCTCTGCTGCTTTTTGCAGTTAATGCAAATTCAGTTTCAGATTAAAACACCAGCAGCAGCTCAGGGATAATCCCTTTAATCCCAGGCTTTTATTGTGAAACATCCACAGGAAGTGTTGAGTTTAACTGCACACACATTATGCTCCATCATAAATATTAATAATATTAATAAACATGTAGAGGAAGCAGCCGAGAGGCCAGTTTCCCTCCAGGTGAGCAGTCAGCTGTTATTAATCCAGAGATCACAGTAACTGTAACTACTAAACATGATCTCCCAGCTCGGCAGCTCAGCTCATAACTCTCAAATATCAGATATTAAAGGACCCTGAAGCCACAGAAAACCATCTGCATCCTGCAAGATATGAAAACGATGCAGAGACGAGCTGCAGGCGAAGTTTACATGCACTGACTCACACACGTGCACTCGGAGGCAGGAGAAGCGACCGACTTCATGCAGCTGCACTCTGAAACACAACCAGTTTGATTTTCAGACAGAGATACAGACTGTTGGTCCTGTATCGAACTCTGCAGAATGGCCCTTTAAATAGCCTGAACACAAACACCTGCTGTTTGAGGGGAGTGAAGCTTATGCAGACTACATTCCAGATCCAGGACTTTGTGTAACCTGGACTCAGACACATACATGCACTGTTGGCTCAGGTTAACATCTGAGGAATCTCCCCTGCCTTCCTCCCCCTCCTCCCCCTCCTCCCCCCTGCTCCTCCCCTTTTCTTTCTCTCTCTTGACCAGAGCGGAGGTATGTTCGCATACCTGCCTCACATTCCACATGCAGCTGGTTCTCTCAGCAGCCCTGCAGCCTGCAGCCCTGCAGCCCAGACCAGGTCCAGACCATCAGAGTTTGGACCTGGAGGTTCAGCCAAACACGTTATGCAATCAGCCAAAACAACAAAGTTGTCACTCTGTGTGATTTACAGTTCGGTTCACTTTGAGTCTCTGTTGTTTACGCCCGTGTTTCCATCTTGTGCCTGCAGAGTTTGGAGTTGAAGGCTGAGATAAATGAGGTTTGAGAACCAAAAAGCTCCTTTTTACTTTTATCAACTGAGCCTTTTAGGCGTTTTGCAGCAGGAACTTCCTTGTTTTCATATATTTGTGTGCATCCACGCCCTCATGCTCACAGAGATTTCTCAGAAACAACCATCATGACAACAGAGTCTCAGGTCACTGAGTTTTTGAGGTTGTCGTCTGTGGTTTTGTTGCTGTGTGATGAGCATGAGTCTGAAACAACCAGTGGACCTCTGGCTAGTTTATGTTTAGTTAGTGTTGCTAATAAATAAATAATTAGCAAGTATTGTTGTGTTTTTGAGTTACTGCTAAACGAAGCTTTCTGCACATGTTCCTGTGTTGCTGATGTAGACTGTATCTCCACCAAGAAACCTCTTTAAAACTGTTTTTGTGTGTTTTCAGGGACAAACAAACATCCTGTGGACAGTTCAACATCACTTAATGCTTTCCTTCCCGCTCACCGACATCCACCCTGGACTGTCCGTCAGGCTGGAGTCATGTTTGACCTCTGTTGATGCAGAAACAACAAAAGTCAAAATGCATTCGATGCATGGATGAGAGGGTTCACGTCTCAGAACAAACCTGGGATCAGATCCTCCTGGATGAGTTATTGTGTTTGTTTGTGGCTGAGCGGTTGAGGTCTGATAACCTGAGACAGACTCGAACGGTCTGAGCCGGATCAGAGGGAAACGTTCAGGACTCAGTCCAGCTGGAAGCTCTGAGTTCAGCCCAGAGTTACCCAGAATGAGGGGTGTTGGAAGGTTGTTGTTTTGGTTTGAGGTGACAGGCCGTCCAATGAGCTGCCTGACAGCGTGAAGGAGGGCGGGAGTTACTGTAAGACAACAGTGAGGAGACGTGGGGGGGGTCTGCAGACGGTAACACATCCTGTAATTATCCTGGTCACACCTTTCCCACAGCCTGTCCTCCAGTTTCACAATAAACACGACAAAGCTGTGCTTCATTCACACTCAGCTACTTGAGTTTCACTCTCAGGAGCTGCAGCAGTATGATTCACACAAAGACACACGTTTACCTCACAGAAGACGAACCAGAGACGCTCACACATGAAATTTAGCTTCCGCTGACCCAAACGTTTAAATAAAGAGACAAACACAGCAACAACACGCTGGTTCCAGGCTAACTTCATCATCTGCAGCGCAGCAGCTGGAACAGCAAACAGCTGCTGAAATCAGTTTCATATCAGTGGGTTCAAACCAGGCTGGTACCATTTAGCTTAGTGCTAATACTTCAGTGCTCATCTGTGTGTCACTCATTAGCCAGCTAGCTAGCAACAGGTGAGCCTGTATTCAGGACTCACCTGGTTGAATTCAGTCGGAGGGTTTGTGAACACAGCGTCACTGCGAGGACCCGCTGAGGCCGTCTGGCAGGAGCGAACGAGCTGAAGAGCGAACGATAAACAGAATTCCTCAAGGGGGAAAGTACTGTAACTGTAAACAGAGGAAGCCATTATTACTATAATACTGATAATTACCAGCTGAGGTAATGAGCAAAAGGTTTGCACCAGCTGTTTGCTGTTTGTCCAGAGTCCTACACGCTGATGCTTTTAAAACCAGTGAAGTCACAAAACACAAACTAGATTTCATTCAGATTACTCAGAACCTAAGCATGGCGAATTACTACTGTGAACATAGATAAAAGTCTTCTTATATAAAAACTGATTTATATCCTGCTTCATAAAAAACGTCCTGCAGTTGAAACAAAACAAACTGATTGGAAATCAGTTGTAAATTCATTAAGTTGTGATGTTTATCTGAGACACGTGTGCCCTGTACCAATATGGCCGCCACACTGACGTTCAGAGAGGTCATGCAGTGAAGGAGACACAGTTTGGTTACACACACCTACAGACACTGCGCACAGGTAGGCAGCGGACCAAACCACTGTGAGGCAGGTGATGGGGGGGCAATATTAAAAAATAAATTAAAAAAATTAAAAACACATGGATTTCATCAATAATTAGCAGAAGTGCGTTCAATGCAGATTTGTATATTATTTAAAAATGTTATATTTATGTTAACTATCACATCTTTAGGGGGTGTTTTTCTGCCCCCCCCCCCGAGACTCAAAAGTAATGTAATTAGACACAATAATAGTAATGTGATTACTTTTTGTCCGGGTCATGTATCAGGTGTCTAAGGAACCTTCTAAACCCCTAAACCGTCACTTTATTCAGTGTGGGGAGTGTGTGATGTGAGGCGGTGGAGGTGTGTGTGAAAGGTTTCTAACTTCCAAAGCCAGAAATCCCGAGATCACGCTCATGATTAGCATTCCCGGCTGTTCTCTGATCAGTTAATACCAAAGGATAACAGGGGATGAGTCCGGCTCCCTCTGTGCACGGAGTGATCTCTATCAGTTTCGTGTTTCGCTCAGACGCTCTGATCCCGCTGGTTGGAGGAGATTTGGGCAACCGCACCCGACATCAGACACTGATTGGAGTAAATCTACAACATGTGACAAACCTGTGCTTCAGGCTGATAAAGACAGGTGCTGCCTGCTCGTAACGTCTCCTGCAGACACTTTGTTTTTTAGTTTTATTCAGATCTGGAGGCATTTTCTCCACCGTTCACCTCCACCATCTGTAAAGAATGAGGCGCAGACCTCCTCACTCTCTCTTGGATCTGATCCAGGACCTGTGTGCCTTCCCTCAGTTGGGAGGGATGTAGCTGTCTAATTAAGTCGACCGTCTCTGAGCAAGCTGTCAGTGAGTATCTCTGAGAGTGCGTGGCGCGTTTGCAGGGCCAAGAGCCTGTCAGACAGAGAGTGACGGCCTGAGAACACGCAGGAAGCGTCACGGCGGCGCAGAGCTAATCAAACAGAGACGTGATGATTCCAACACACGTCCAAACATAAACACGTATGATAGGATCTGCAGAGTGAGCATGTGGCCATTATTACTGTCCTGCAGATGTTTCCACTAAAATCTAGTCAACAGTCAAAAGCATTTATTATTAATAAGCATCATGCCAACCCCCATCTGAGGCTCGTCTTACCAAACACCACTTTTACAGATAATCAATAACCTGCTGTGATGTTTTGGCTCAGAGAGTAACAGCAGCCCTCCAGGCAGGCGCCTGAGACCAACTGCTCACACGCCTAACAGCAGAAACACCACTGTGGGAAACTACTCTCAAAGTATATACATTAAAAAAATCTAAAACCAACATTATATCAAAGTGATTTGCATCAACAGTTGGTGTTTAACAAAGAAACTGAACTTTGACAATGCACTGACGTAAACTAACAGCACCAGCTGTGTTGAACTGATGATAAAAGTTCTGCACTTTCCTCCAAAACAATCTAAAAACATGCCACTGATTCCAAAGCACGAGCAGAGAATGGCGTCTGCTTGTCTATTATAACTGGCTCTACGTTTCTGGTCCTGTTTGTGCTGCTTTGCAGGCGCAGGGGGTCGAAGTTCAGCACAGCGACCTGACGATGAGGCCTGCAGGAGTTCAGCAACCTCTGCTCGCAACCTGCACACACACAGTTCATATCAAGTCCACATCCTGCAGCAGGTCATGTGATCATCATGTCTGTCTGAATGGTGATAGGTGCATTGACTCCTGAGGGTCGCAACACAGCCGCCTGTTGCTCAAAGAAAATGCAAAACACTTAAAGCTGGCCTCAGGACAGCCTCCTGCAATGTTTTAACACAGGGAGCTGCAGCACATCCCCGGCGGTGATGGAGCAGACGCTCAGTAGGTCACTGATTTTAGCATTTTAGTCAAAATCCAACATGGACGACATCTTTTAAAAGCCTCACCTCAGCCAAAACAGAGAAAAAACGTGATTTCAAACAGTTCAGACAAAGTTTGAAGCCTCGCTGTGTCTGTGGCCACACATCCAGCTTTGCAAATGTGTTGAATTAAAAAGAGGTTTTTCGTGTTTTAGCCCAAAAACACTGTTTCATGCACGAACCACGACTCATAGGTGCTGGCCTCCGTTCTCTGCACACTGAAAGCCAACCTGAAAACTTCCTTGTGATGCAAATGCATGAAATAAAATATTAAACCGTTTGTTTGTTTAAACAGCTCACACATCAATAGATCAATACCGAACATGGAACGGTTATTGGCTGAGAGCCGTCAGACGCCTCCTGCTCACACAGCTGTCACCCACTCACAGCATCAACACTCTGGATCCTGGTTTACAGCGAAACACAACAGACAGCCTGCAGGGCGTGGGGATGCTGCAGCCGCAAACACTGTGCAGCCCGCAGCAGCAGCAGCAGCAGCAGCACCGAACTGATCACATCTGTTATAATTTCACTTAAAGTTTTGACGCGATCGTGGAATAAAAGTCATGTGACGCGGCGCCCCGCAGCTCCCCGCAGCTCCCGGTGACTCTGCTGATGTCTGCTTACCTCTCAGATCCTCACTGGTGCTGTGCGCAGCGGTGACAGCAGCAGTCTCCTCTCCATCTTCTGCTAATCACGTCGACGGGAACCTCCAGGCACATCACCGGCATCCCATAATTAACCATTCGTCATCCAGCCCCGGTTAGAGTCCGCATCCGCCCGCCAGCATCCCAGATTACCGCCTCAGTCTGGAGTCAGGGAGATGCTGCTGCTGCCGCTCAGACGCCACCGCCGATGCTCCCGTTTCATCTCATTGGTCGGTAGCAGAGAGGAACCCCCCCCCCCCACCGCGACCCAATAAAAGGCAGACTGGGTGTTCACGCGTCAGATGCCCCCACCTCCCCCCTCCCAGCGGTGCGGTGTACCCAAACATCAAAGGGAAAGCCTCGTGATGCGAAGGGGAGGCCCGCGCGCTCGGTTTGGCGCACAGACATGTGAGAGAGTCATCAGCAGTCCGCGAGACAAAACGTGTTAACGAGGAGGGACGGACACGACCCTCATGTCCCGACAGCACACACACACACACACACACACACACACACACACACACACACAAACACACAACTCATGTAAACAGATGGGAAACCTCCGCGCGACCAGGTAACTGCGTCACACCAGGTGGAGAGGAATGATCGTGTTTGGGGCTCTGAGGTCACATCCTGGGTGTTTTTGAACGTGATGACGTCTCATATTGGACACGTTTACATAAAAACAACCCACCTCGTGCGTTTTTAAAGGGTGGAGGGGCTGCACGAGATTCAGATCGACCAATCAGGCCACGCCCTGCGGATATTTACCTGCTCCAGCACACCTGAGTCAGGCTCCTGCAGAGCTTATCAGGTGTGTCACAGCAGGAGGCGTGTGTGCGGCTGATTGGCGCCATTGTCACATGAAATATCACTGAATGAAATCAACGTGCTGTTGATTTGGGGCCGAAAATTAATGCAGAAATTCTGGATTCTGTGATTTTTCAAGCAAAGAGAAAAGTAAAATTCAGCCGAGCTTCATAAAACGAAGCAAAGTGGTGAAACGCTCTGGTGAAACGCTTAAATTCAGATTTTCTGTTTCCATGTCATCACGTAAACGTCACCACATTTGCACAGAAACTCTCCGGAGCAACTTTGTTTTAATGTCCACGCTCCACGATGATATTCAGTCATCTTTAAATCTGTTCTTATTGTTGTTCTTTATATTTTCCGCGTCACCGACTCTATTTTCCTCTAATTCCTCCTTTTGTCAGTCAGGTTGACTCACTCCCCCCACACACACACACACACACACACACACACAGAGCAGACCTACTTCTTCCGGCTGAGCGCGTGCCAACTGCTGCTTTAATGTTGTCACCTGGTGGTCAAAGACTGAACTACACCTTTTTATAACGGCCCCGTAGCTCTGATACTTCTGTCATGCGAGGTGGTGTGTGTGTGTGTGTGTGTATGCGTGTGGGCTCAGTGTGTGTTCTCTGTGTGAGTGAGGGAGTCTCTGCACATTAGAGTGTAGAAACACACGCACGCGCACACACATGCAGGTCGCAGAGAAATTGCGCTGCAAAAAATCCGAATAAGAGCCGTCACTGTTAAAGCCAGTTGACCAATCAGAGGGCTTCAATCAGGAGCCAATGAAAATATGTAAACCCGACAGGTCTTCAACCGAACTATTTAACCCCTCACCTTAGCCAAGCAACCAATCAGAGGCCGAGAGGGGCGGGTCAGAACGTAAACCTTTGATTTACCCGCTTTCAGACTAAAGTCCCGCTTCATTAAAGCGGTTTGATGACGTTTGTCGCTAATATACGTCAGGTGGAGCAGCAGGAAGAGCCCGCAGTCTCAACACACACCACCTTCAACAGGTGGAGAGCACCTACCTGCCCGCTGATCCGGGCCTCACCGCGTCAGCAGCGTCACGTGACTCAATTAGCGGCGCATGACTCTCAAACAGTCAGAAACACGTCGGCTCGGCTGCCAGGTGGATGTAAAGACGTCACATTAAAGCCCGATGATGACGCTCTGTGCCTCTGCTCTGACGGCGAGACGCTCTCAGTCTGCGGATTAGGATGCCTTTCATGTCCGGGCTCAGCGCCTCCTCCTCCGGGCCCATCCACAGTAAGTTCATTTCCAGTCTAACGCTGAACTCCTGCTGCTTCTCTCAGTGTAATCCTGCGTTGTTGTTGGGTTTGATGCTGATGGCGCTGCGTCTCTGGGCCTCCGTGTCAGGCTGTGAACCTCCACCTGTGTGTGTGTGTGTGTGTGTGTGTGTGTGTGTGTGTGAATATGGCTTTGCTGTTACCGTCTGTGCTCACTTTATTAACTTATGAAGCTGCATGGGCGGATTATTAGACACGGGACACACACAAAGGCCCCCAAACCCTCCGATACTGGGCCAGTCTGATTGTTTGGTTGTGGTTCTAATGTGCCTGTAGCCTTTTTGCATCTGTTTGTGGTCGTTTGTGTCTCTTTGTGGTCAGTTTGCTTCACTGTTAAGTCGTTCTTATGTCTCGTTGTGGTACTTCTGTGTTTCAGTAGTTGCTCTGCAGCTCGATCTGGTTGTTTTGTGGTTTAAAATCATTTTGCATCAGTTTGTTGATGTTTTGCATCAGTTTGTTGTTGTTTTGCATCATGTTGCAGCAGTTTTGTGTCTGTTTGCGTGACAGTTGCATCTCACCCTTAAAGCTTTGCACCCCTTCAGTCATCTCTTGCTTCTGCACTCTGCTGTAAATGTTTGGCTGTAACATCACCTGTGATGCCGCATCAGGCTGTGGTGCATTCAGGTGCAGTTATAGTAAAGAATGACTGGTGTGGACAGGCTGAGCCCACCTGATTATACATGAAGTGTTTGATCGATTAAATCATTGTGTACGTCTGCCCTACATCAACTCACATGTCTGTGCATGAATTGTGTGTGTGTGTGTGTGTGTGTTGCCTGTGGATGTACAGACTGATGAGTGACGTTTCACTCTGCTGCAGAAAACATTCAGCCCGCTCTTCGTTTCCACGCTGTGTTTGTTTGAGTCTGTCATGAGTGTGTGTGTGTGTGTGTGTGTGTGTGTGTGAAGTCGGGACATTTCAGCTAGCTGTTAATATTAGCTCACTGCTGCGCCCACAGAGCTGATGTAGTGATCAAACCCTTCATCGCTGGAGGACACACACACACACACACACACACACACCCCCGCCCCGCCCGTGGCACCGGTGTCTGTCACAAGCTGCCGCCCACAGGTGGGTCCGTCATTACAAGCGTGATTTCAAACGCGACTGAACGCCTCGGCGGTGTTCAAATCCTACATCCCATGAACTGTCCTCGGAGCTGCGGGTTGCTCCGTCTCTGCGGCCGGACGTATTGTTTTTGGCTTCGCTCTGCAAAAATTCCTTAATCACCTTTCAACATATTGTAATTCCAGCGCTCGGAGCGAGGACCAGACGTCTGCGCCTCGGCTGTTTGCAGGCTTTTGAATCCAGCCCGTGGTGGCAGACGGTAGCCAATCACAGCTCACCGCAGATAGAGGGCGTTCCCATTGGCTGCAGATGTGTGTTGCACGTGACTTCAGGTGGTGAAAACCTGGTTCAGCTGTGGAGAAGCATGAGCACAGTCAGTGCACTCTGTTGGTCGAGCTACTGATTGATCCTGCTGTTGATGAGGAGGAAGTAAACGGTTCCCTTCAAAATAAAATCCTCTGCTGGAAGAGAACACTTTCTAACGTCCTGAAATTCATTTAATCTCAGAGTTCACTGTTTGACCACCTGATCTGCTGACGTGACGTCGATACGAGCCTCACGCTGAACGTTACACGCTGAGTCTTTGCTAACGTCGTGTTAATGCAGGCGTGTTTTCATGAAGCTGCAGGGGTGGAGGCTCTCACACGTTAAAAGTCTGGTTGTGTCACTTTTGTCTCTGCAGCTTTGTTGATCTCTTCGTGGTTCGATGCCTCTTTGCGTTGCTCTGCTGTGTTGTCATTTTGTGTCTATGCTTGACTTTCTCAGTGAAATGTCGATCTGGATCAGGTGGTTCCTGATCCTGAGCCCGTTAGACCTGCTGAGTCATCCATCCACAGCTAAAGGCTACAAAGTGATGCTGTCAGTCTTTATGCTAAGCTAGGCTAATGCTACTTTCATTTTATATCATGCGGTCATAAATACGATGCGATATCCTGTAAATAAACCCACTTCCTGTTTGTAATTCCAAGGTTTGGGAGTGTGTGATGACACTCAGCGGCAAGTTAAACTTAGAAATGTGCAGATCGACGTTGTGCTGCAGGATCAGTGTCGTCAGAACGGTTTTCCTGCAGGATAAACATGAACCGGAGTCACTGTAACATCGTGAGCGTTCTCCTAAATACCAGTCAGCCCAGACTGTTGGTCAGAGTCGTGAACCTCCGTGTTTTCCTGCTCTCTCTGACGTTCCCACCTCATTTTCTCCCACTCCCATCATTCCTGCTGTCTCTGTGGGCTTTGTGTGTTTGTGTGTGTGCGTGCAGGAAAAGCTCCTACGCAGCACAACAGTGCAACAACACACATAATGAGTGCAGAGGGGGAAATAAAGATGAAGAGTCGTTCCTCAGGGGACCTGAGGCGTCAGCGTGTATTTCATGAGGCCCGTTCAGACCGATGACGAGTCAACGGGAAAAGAAAAACAGAATTCCTCACATGTGAAACTGCAGCGCGGCGTCCAACTGAAAACACTCAGATGATGTTTGATGATAAGTCGCCGGTCATAATGTATCATCCTGGCGTTGTCTGAGCTCAGATCCTGCTCTGCAGAGTTGGTCTCTGTCATGGAAACTTGTAATTACAGCAGATCAGAGCAGATAAATCTTGGAAAGTGCTGCGTCAGAGCTCTTTATGGCTGCTTGGCAGAACCGGCGGCTCGGTTTGGTTTGTCGTGCCGTGTGCGTACTGGAGTCATCTGTGCTTTCCTGTGCTTGTGCAGCGGAGCGTGAGCGGAGGCTGGATCTCATGAAGGACTCGCTGCAGCGGTCCAGAGAGAACAGGGTGTAACTGAGACGACGTCCCTGTCATCGTGTTTTTCTGGGATATTGGGGGTTTTGCAGCCTGGGAGGAGTTTTCAGCTAAAACCTGACGCATGCTCCTGTTTTATTCACTAATTCAAATGTTTTCAGCATAGACAGGATAAACAGTGAATGCAACTTCAGGAAAACAAGCCAATGCTTATGATCTTTGAACCTGCATTCCCTCTAATGCCACCAGGGGGCGACACCACTGACTAATTGTATAGAAGTTAATGAGAAAACGACAAAGTCTCACTTTATCTAACACCTCAATGACTCTTTAGGCCTGAATCACTAGTTTGAAGTCCTCTCCAACACAGCACGATGCTCAGTTTGTAAATCACGATCCCATTTAGAGTCAAACAGACGACGCTGCTGCCATGGAAACAGCGAATTGGGATTAAATGATAGAAATGTGTATCTGTGGCAGCTTCACCGTCTCGTCTGAGTGTGCACCTCTGGCTGCTTAAATGCAAAATGCAAGGTTTTAAAACATAACACAGCTCGTTAATACGGTGCCTGATCACAAAGAGTCTGCAACAGGGAGTCATTAAAAGTATATGAAGGTATTCTGGAGTAATGACATCCCAGTGTTTGCGCTGATATCTGAGGCTTCGTGTGCACGCCGCTGCTTCGTCGGCCGCCATGCGTCCTGTTTTCAACGTGGTGTAACTTTATTATTTAACAATCCAACAAAACGTGTTTCTGGAATCATCTGAGGAGAAGAAACGATCAGAGACAGAAACCTGGTGCACGTTCGATCAGGGCTGCAGAGTTTGACCGTTTGTTCGATGCATCTAAATCTGGCAGCAGACGACTTATTAACCCCCCCACCTCACCCCCACCCTCAGGAACGTTTCCATGTGGTATTATTGTTGGCGCTGGCGTCACAAAGACAAGCGGATCGCTTTCAGTCGAGCAGCTACCAACAACACAGGACGGGCTGTGTTTGGAGCAGCAGAGCGGAGACGCTGTTCATTGCATGAATATGAAGTAATGACAGTTTCAGCGTCGAATCAGCATTCGAAACAGTTACAGCGAGTTCATTTAGTCGTTAAATCAGGAGGAGAACCAACCTGAGCCCTGACAGCGCCGACGCTCTGCAGCCTCCACGCTCTGCAGCCTCCACGCTCTGCAGCCTCCACGCTCTGCAGTCAACATCTCAATAATCACAGGCTCGCATGTTTTCATGTTAATTCAAATTAATATGTCATTTATGCAAAATCCCATCCTGAGCTGCTTCAGTCTGTTCGTCCGCTGCATCGCAGGAACAAACTCGCTGTGAATCTAAGATTTATTGAGCCTGAAGGATCAAAGATCACAGAGGTCAGCCACATCCGACGCCAGAGACGGCGGTTACACACGCACACGCGCGCGCACGCACACACACACACACACACACACACACACATTATCCCTTGGCTGAAACGTCATCCTTGGGTCACATGATAACAGCCAAACTGTCTCCGTAGCAACTCAGCACCTAGAAAAACCAAGAGCTGCGTCTGAAAGCTCCGGGAACCAGAAGAGTAAAAGGACTTTTCACAGTTTTCTGAATTTTATTTATTTGTATTATTTATTTGTTTATATATTCAGATTTAATAACAGAATAATAATAATAATCAGATTCAAGATGAAACAGAGGCTGTGGGGCTGCAGCTCTGCAGCAACATAAACAACAAACTGATCTACATCTGTATGTGAGTGATGATCCATGCTGTGCAGCAGACGTTAGAGGCAGGGCGCAGCATCAGAGGCCGCTCTCCTGCGCCTGCTCCTCTGCGCTGACTCTCGCTGGCTAATCAGGTGTTAGCCTAAACGCCGCTGTTGTAAAATAAGGACGATACTGTCGTTTCCTCTCGGCGTGGAGCCCATCAGCCGCCCGCCACTTACACTAAATGGATAATTGAGAAAAAAATAAACTGTGGGGTCCACTAGCTGCAGGCCAACCAGAGCTGCGAGTTAGCGTGTGTAGGAGAAAGCGAGTCGGCGGGGGCGAGCACGTGCGCGGCGCCCGGTTTCAGGAAAATTGAAGGCAGATTTTTCCGCGGCAGGCGTTGGCTCCAAATTACTCGTTTTGGATGGGGAATTTGCTCTGGCACGAGATGTGACAATGATATTCATTTCAGAGCCCCCCCCCCCCATACCAAGCTACACACACACACACACACACACACACACACACTCAGGCCTCGGCTGAACCAAAACTATTAGAGAAAACTCAAACTGCCTTCAAAGGAGAAAGAGAAACATTCCTCATAGCCTCAAGTTTAGGCGCTGATCAAAAGACTCATGCATAAACTGTATCCCTCTCTGCTCTCTTACACACACGCGCACACACACACACACACACACACACACACACTTTGCTGTTTCCCTTGTTCGAGCGTCTGTGTGCACACCCAGACCGGCAACATGTGCCCACATCTCGTCTGAGCCCAGTTTCACGTTTCTCCTCCAATAATCATCTCCAACTGGTCAGTATGGAGCGCATTAGAGAGAGAGAGAGAGGGGGAGCCGGCGTCCTCTGCTCGGCCTCAGTCGGCTCTGTGTGTGTGTGTGTGTGTGTGTGTGTGAGATGAACAAACAGCATCATGTGAACAGTTAAATCACAGGAGGAGCTGCAAACATTTGTATTTTGATCCTAAAACGTTCTGCTGCTGTTGTGTTTTTGTGTTTTTCCTGTGTCCACACACACACACAGACACACACACACACACACACACCCCAGCAGTGGCTCTGCAGGTTTAAACGATGAGTCAGGTCAGATCATTTAATCAGACATTTGCTGAGTTTAAATCCTGATTTTAGATTTTTCAGAAATTCAGCTTCTGCTCCTGCAGGTAAAACAATAAAGTCTGATACTGGAACAGTGCTAACATCAGAACCGTCTGCTGCTGAGTCTGTAAAGTCTGTTCTGTTGCAGTAAAATGAATAATTCAGTCTCTTTCATTTGGTTCAACTTGATATTTCCTGATGACTGTGGTCGAGGGCTCCTCAGTGGACGCCCTGGACCGATCGGGTTTTTTCTGGGATCTACTTTAATCTCTCCTGATTTCTGGACAAGTGGATTTTATTTTAAAATCATTTTATGTGGTTTTTGGTTCTTTTCATAAGCGCGAGGTGTTCACGGTGATTCACAGGCGCAGAGTTGAGCTGTTCCCTGAGTCGACCGTCGGTCGGCGGCGCCTCCTGACCTGCAGCTGTGTGCACCGCGGGCGTCCAGCAGAGGGAGTAAGACAGCTGATAAACTGAGGCCTTGTTGAGGCCTTGTTGAGGCCTTGTTGAGGCCTTGTTGAGCCTCTTCCTGCTTCCTGTCGGACTTTCAGGCCTGCGTTCGTTCCCCGTGCTCCTCAGACTTCTCCCGTGTTCTCCTGCAGGACGCCGGACTTCCTGCTCCCTGATCCTGGAAATAGCGCGTGTGCCGTGAGGGGAAACGTGACCTCTGGCGATGATTACACGGTGACGCTGCCTCGCCGCTCGCCTCACGTCACTCACCATAATTGCTGCCCTGCTGGACCTCGGCAGGGACGACACAATTAAAACACTAATTCACCCTGGACCGGCGTGGTCACAGCCGCCATTTAGAGGCAGCCAGAGGCCTATCACACCGTAATTAAGTGACTTCCTGGACGAGACGAGAACTATCTTTGTCGCTGTGTGAAAACACATGACATTTAGGTTTGTACCGACTTCCTGCGCCTTTCAGTCCCGAAGCTTCAGGCGTTCAGAGTAAACACAGCAGCGGGCGGCGGCGCCCTGCAGGCTGTCACTTTGAGTCTTTATGACGTTTTAGCATCACTTCTGTAAAAGATTTCTGTTGTTATAATTAAGTCAGGTATTAAATTAAATTCAGAGTGAATAAACGAGCAGTCACATGATCGGATGGGTTTAACACACTCAAGACAACAAGACACAAACGGATCAAAACAACTTCCTGCTTCAGTGTTTTCCTGAGCAATGATGGATTATTAGCAACATGTCGGGCCTTTAGCGCAGAACAGGTGATAATCTGTATTATAACAGGTGATCTCTGATCATGTGACTGCAGCGTTGGAATGAAATACAAACAGCCATGTCGTCTTTAAACGCCTCGCGACCCAGTCAGATGACGCTCGACCTCGTTTTAAAGTGAGTTATTATAATATTAAGGACGGATCCTCTCTCACCTCCACACACCTGGACGATCACTGGCTGGAGTGGGCGTGGCCTGTCAGTTTGGCGTGCAGTCGGATGCAGTTGGTGCATTTGCGTCGCAGGAAACATCTGCAGAAACACGAGCTGCTCTCGTGACCTCGCGGTTATCGTCGCTGCACAGTAAACCCGGAGTTTCCTTCAATGCTGACACAATCTCCAGGCTCCTGAGACTTTAACGACCCCGGAGGCGTTAAACGAACTCAAGACCCTGTGAAAAGTTTTAGAAATCAGGAAGAAGAACCATCTTTTTCTGCTTTAATGAGGAAACGCAGCCAGATTTTCTGTTTCCTGAGCTAAAAGCAGCAGCGAGCCTCTCCTGGCGGCGGCAGCGGCGGCGGCGGCGGCTGCACATGCTCGTCAACATTAACCTTGAGATGGCAGCTTGGAGTTAATTATGTTTCCTCCACAGCCCAACAGAGGGTGCATGGGAGCCTGCATCTGTGTTTATGAAGTGTGTGTAATAATAGTGACTTAATCACACAAACAGTGCAACCTCTCAGTCAACTTGACTTTGCGTGGAAACTCCACATCTCAGGACATTCCTTCACTCGCTCACCCAAACCACACACTGTTCACAGCTGTGCAGTATCTCGCTCCGACCGCTCTGCCTGCTCCTGCTCCGACCGCTCCGCCTGCTCTGCCTGCTCCTGCTCCGACTCCGACTGCTCCGACTGCTACGCCTGCTCCGACTGCTCCGACTCCGACTGCTCCGACTGCTCCGACCGCTCCGACCGCTCCGACCGCTCCGACCGCTCCCGCTCCGACTGCTCCGACCGCTCCCGCTCCGACTGCTCCGACCGCTCCCGCTCCGCCTGCTCCGACCGCTCCGACTGCTCCTCACACTTTCTTTTCTTTTTTTTTGGGTCGAGCTCTTTTCCAAACCACTCATTAATAAGGTATTTGTGATCATGTGGCACTGACAGCGGGGCAAAAGATGGCTGCACAAGGGAGGGGGGGCAGGAAGGAGGGCGGGGGAGTTGAGAGGAAAAACAAAGAGATTTGGGATAAAAGAGGGAGAAGGTGGATGTTTTAAGGGAGAAGGGTTAAGAAACACTCTCATTCCCGCTCTGTCACACACACACACACACACACACACACACAGTGCATGCAGACTCCCCGCCCCTCCCTCGCTCTCACTGTCTCCTCTGTAATGAGCTCCAGATGTGCTGCTGAGGATGGGGGTGGGTGAGGCCAGGCAGGAGGAGGAGGTGGAGAAAGGAGGGGTGTGGGGGGGGCTGCTGTATGTCATGTGCTCAGGCGACTGGAGAGCGCGGTCCGAGGACGCTGTCCAGCTCCTGATGGAGTGGCTGGGGCAGGGGGAGGAGGTGAGGGGTCACAAGATCTCCCTCTGGAATCACTTCAGGTCAGGCCGGGCCTGGCCGTGGGTGGGGCAGGGCACCTGGCAGGGAGGTGGGGTGCAAAGGGGGCAGGGGGCAGGGGGTCTGACACTGGACATACCACAGTCAGGGATCAGTGATGGGGAAAACAAGCAACAGGAAAATAAAGCGTCTGAGAGAGAAACGGGAATATTTTCTGTTTTTAAGCGTGCATCGAGTCCGGGGCGGACCAGCACCAGGACCAACTTCCAGGACCAGCACCAGGACCAGCACCAGGACTCGAACCACACACAACACAGCTCCTCATGTCACAGAAAGTAAAAGCCGAGCAGCTCGCCAGCAGAACCAGTCAAACCTCCCACTCCGCCCAGATGATGAAATGATGAAAAGCTCAAGGTTTCCTGCGCCCATGAGGGATTTCCCTGCTCTCAGATCAGATGAAGGATCCTTACGCCGAAACAGAAACCTCCAACCTCGACCTCTTAAGCTCTCTGCACAAAGCTGCAGCTCGACAACCGGTTAACACTGAAGGGCTGAAGCAGAACAACGCAGCAGCAGTGACACAAACGAAACACATTAAAAGCTGAAACTTTCCTGAGTCGCGTTAAATTAATAACTTTATGCAGAATTCAGCCCAAAACAGAAGAATCCTGATCTGCTTCCAACAGCGATGGCACGGTAATCCACAGAGCGATAAACTCTTTGGCTCAGAAACTCCGTTAAATCGGAAACTTTCTGAATGGAGTTCAGTTTGTGAGCATAACAAACCTGCAAACGTCTCACTTTGCAGAGCCAAAGCATACACGCCCATGACTACAAACCCGGGTGCTTTATGACCCGTGCGCCCGTCAGAGACGGCGTCGCATGTGTTTAATACGACGGCCGGAGGTTCTGAGGCCAGAAAAGAAACACATGCATGACAGCCGCCCGAGTTAAGCGAGGCCGGTCCCTACATTGACAGAGAGGATTTCCCTGCCCTGCATCATCCTGTTTTTAAAGATGGAAACTTCAGGTTGCGGTGATCAGGAAAAAAGAAAACACACAAAGCAGGAACAGCTTGAGGTTTCAGCGAAGGAGGATCTGTTCCCGGGCTGTAAATCTCCCGTTTATGGGCCGTGCACGACCAGCCCGGCATCGCTTTGCTCCCCAAACATTAAACAATTACACGTTTTCACTGGGATGAGTTTAAAAAAAATCATCAGTCTTCCCAAAAAGTGGAAAAACTGGGAATTTTCTCCTTTTTTGCAAACCCTGTTAGATGGGACACTGTGGCGCGTTGCTTCAAATGCATTTTTATTCATATACCGTGTTTATTATTCTGTTACAAATAAAAGGATATCATAGGAAATTAAGAGAATCTACTGGTTCTGGTTCGAAATACATCTTCGCTCCTTTATATGGGACTATTACATGGGGCGGCTCGCTCGTCGGTAACAACATGGAAAAGCATTAAACAAAAACTAAGGCTTTAAAGAAGTGCATAAATGTCGGAGTCCATGTCGGTTTTTGTTGTTTTTGGGTTTTTAGTTTTAAAGGAAAAAAAAATTTGTTGCTGTTTACTGTGGTTGTTGTTGTTGATCCAGACCTGGTGTGTGTATCCGACACCGCCAGTGCGCACAGGACACGGGAACTCCACATGGTCCGTCTGTGTGGAGTCTCCGTTGGAGAAACTGGCTTCGTTTCAGTCACAGTCGATAATGGCTTCGCCAGATGTTCGGCCGCAGCATCCGTCCGGATGTCCGTCTGTGCGAGCGAGAGCTCGGCGACGTTCGGGTGAATTAAGAAAATCAAAACAAAAAAGCGGCCTTGAGAGAATCCTGCCGCCCGCTCGTGTATCGACATTTTGCTTATAAATTGTAAAGCGAACAGTCGAGGCTGCTCCAGGTGAGCCGCCCCCCCTCCCCCCTGGAGCGGCGCCTCCTCTCAGTTGACCGTGGGCACCTGGTTCAAGCTGTACTCCTTGGCTTTGAGCCGCAGGTTGGCCGATACTGTTGTATGTTCATTCCTGGGGCGTGTTGGTGTTGTTGGAGCAGGTGGGCGGGTGAGTGGCCATAAGTAGCTGGGGAGACAAGAGAGGGGGAGGGGATGGGGGAGGGAGGGAGGTTACATCACCTGTGGCTGGCCAAACCCGAGGCTCAGCGTGAGCCGCAGCGTAGGCTTATGAAAGAGCAGCAGAAACAAGCGGGGTTGCTACGTGAGCAGGTTGAAGTGTTTCTCTGCACGGCTGAACCTGTTTTCACTGATTTTAGAAGCAGGTTTGATTGAACGGGACGTCTGCAGGTCTCTGCGGAATGCTCTACCCAGGTCCTGCAGGTCTCTACAGCACCACGGTCACATCTCATGTTTGGAGATTGTGGGGTCGGAGAGAAGCGGCAACTTCAGCCTGAAGTTAATCATCGAGTTTCACACAGACATCGGACGCATGATTTCAGCTTTAACCGGAGCTTTCTGCCACCTTTCATGGCCTTCATCAGCAGATTTACATCATCTTCATGGTAATAAATCACTTTGTGCCTTCTCTTATTCTAACTTTACCTATTTTATCTGTTTGTGTGTCTGTGGCTGAAGTCTTTATTCTCGCCCACATCTGTCTCAGAGCCTCTGTGCGTCTGATTCACTGACCCGTTTGTTTTTGTGTTTTAACTAAAGTTCAGAGCCTGAAATCCAGCTTTTGATCTGTGAAGCATCTCGTCGTCGCGCTTTCTGATCGTCTCCATGATCCCCGAGGCTGAAAGCTCGTCAGCTCAGTAACAATAATCTGAAGACCGTCTCTGGCTTCAAGCGCGCTGTTTATCGAGCGGACACGACAACGTGAGGAGGACGGCGCAGATTAAACATGAAGCACATTTAAATCAGCGGCTTTTGACTGCTCCGTGTTTCCAGCTCATGAGACTTCCTGTTCTCTGCCCTGGTTTGTGTCTGTTTAGCTTAAAATGCTGCAAATGTATACAGGTGACCTCTCTTGGCGGAGGCTTCGACCTCTGCACCACATGCAACCCAGTAACGACAGCAGACACCCATGCAGCAGAGGTTTAAGGTATATATTTGTATTTTCTGCACAAGGCTTTAATGATAATGCAGCGAAGGCATAAATTCAGGAAAAGTCACTTGATGCTTTTGAAAGTGTGCAAAACACCAGTTCATCCACAGAAATGACTCAAACAACATGAAATCAAAGAAACCAGCTTTTAAAATGGTAAAACAGAAAAAGACTTTTGAGACATTAAATGTGTTAAAATGTGATTTAAAGAAACATCTGCCGTCGTCTTTCAGAGCAGATTGTTGTTAGTTTTGTTTAAAGAGAGGAACCAGATGTAGTAAAGTGAAAGCCTACTTGTT
Organism: Datnioides undecimradiatus; assembly: GCA_008933995.1. Lineage (NCBI taxonomy): Eukaryota > Metazoa > Chordata > Actinopteri > Lobotiformes > Datnioididae > Datnioides > Datnioides undecimradiatus. The sequence continues at coordinate 24,473,357 of WARS01000029.1, forward strand.
CTCTGAGGGCAGCATTTTCTGTGGCACTCGCACCGGCCCCCCCTCGGCGCCGGGTACCAGCTTCAGGATAATATACAGTCAAGTGTTAGCACCACACAGCATTATTCCTGTCTCACAACCAGATTTCCCTCGCCGCCCCGCGCCATGGCTCTCCAGCAGTCTGGCGAACATGAGGCTGACTGTATCTGAAATTAGCCGGGCGAATGCACAAATCCACGGCCATGATCTCACACAGTGTTGCCCAGTAGAGCTGTGCCTCTGCCAGAAAGCGAGGAGGTGGGGGTCTGAGGGTCAGCAGCCGGATTTATCTGGGTTTTGTTTCACATTATCACCTCATCAGGAGATACGGGGATCTGGCCCCCCCGCTCACGCGACGGGGGAGCAGGGGAAACCGTGTTTTGATTCAACACAATTGGTTTGGAGTTGGATCTGTGCAGGGAGACGGGCGGCGAGGAGGCGGAGGCTAGGCGTCCGCCATCGCACTGCGAGCGAAGCCTCAAGCGGCAACAAGCGAGGAACTCGGAGGTCTTTGCAGCGATTTGAATCAGCGGTTTGACAGATTTCAGGGCCGGGCGACCAGAAATCCTAAAATCACTGGATCAGATCAGCGACGGCTCCAAACACAGGCTGGCGCTGAACATCAGTGAACAGCTGCAGTTCGTGAGACCGGTGCTGCTGGCTGCTCTGCAAGTTCGGTTCCTCAGACGTCAGACGCATCATCTTGGGCTGCAGCTCGTGCGAGCCTTCGGCTGCTTGCTGGCTGAATTTTACTGTTAGCTTTAGTAGTGTTAAACTACGGCGCTGCACAGCTGCTGCAGGTCAACAGGTCAGCTCCTCCAGTCAGTGAAATGAGCGAACTAATTTGCTTTTGCTGGTTTTACAATTATAAAATATACATAATTAACATTTTCTTTATATTATCATTAAATTTATCATTTATAATTAAAAACGCTACAATAGATAAAAGTGTAGCCGGGATATTCAGCTCATCAAGCGTGTGGAGCTCCCAAAACTGAAATCTCTGAACTCTCTAAGCACCAAGTCCTGTATTGCATACATAAAAAATAGTCCCCAGATTAGCATGACGCCTGTTTGTTTAATTAAAAATCAGTAATAAATGACTTTTTCTAAATGAAACAAAAATATTTTAAGGTTTGACTCCTCAGTAGTCATGAACCCAGGAAGTGGGAGGCGGTCTGTGAGCCAGACCCGACCTGTTGCTCCTGTCTGTCGCTGCAGGAAACGATAAAATTTCAATCAGGGTGAATGCGCCTTGGCGCTGCAGCTCGGCAGTCGAGTTCAGGTGGATCAGGAGGATGAGGCGGTCTGGAGGCTATAGGAGTATGTGCAGGTGGAGGAGGAAATAAACAACCAACAGGGGGTGTGTGTGTGTGTGTGTGTGTGTGTGGTCATCGTGGCCTCGGCTCTGCAGCAGCAGTGAGTCAGGATCCTGCAGTGACACTGAAGCGTTTACACTTAATTTAACGTCGCTGCTTTCATATTTTCTACTTTTTGGACTCTATTTTTTAATGTTTCGTCCATTTTTTCTTTGTTTCCGTGTTTTCTTTCCTTCCTCTCTTTTCCTCCTGTGCCGTTTCTTCACCTTTGATCTTATTTCTGATCAGTTTGCTGGAAATAAATGATTAAATGCTCCAAACTGTCGTCTTCTGCTGTAGCGTGCGTCTCTGTGCTGCAGATCATCAGTCAGGTTCATCTGCGTGAACATGTTGATGTGGGCTGCAGTGGTGTCTGCCTGTAGAGGCGGCGCTGCCCCAGGACAGAGTAGTCGTTAGAGGCTGAGGCGGAAGCATGATGCGATCGGCTGCTCCACCGCCCGTGCGTCTCCTGAGTAAGATTTGAGCAGGCGTTTTTGCTGGCCAGCATGGTGGCGCTCGGATTCCCTCTGAAACAACCCCTCCCTGTTCTGGAACAGACCTGGAATCAGACGAGAGAAAACACTTTCGTCACCATCATCGTCATCATCATCGTCATCACTCAGGACCAATCATTAACGAAGCCGTCACCAACACATCCGCCCGGTCTGCAGCGAACAGTTCCTGTTGGACCAATCAGAAACCTGCAGTTCACCCCCGAGCTGTATTTAGACTTTCTTTCCCCATCATGGTCTTCATCAGTGACAGACTCAATACACCGACTCTCAGCTGGGTCCGCTCACAGAGGAAGGCCACAAGAGGCTAGTTCGCTCCCTCAGGGCAGTAAAGTGGCCCCTTAGTCGAGAAACATTAGCAATAAAACGTTTCGAACAGAATTTAATAAAAAAGTCGGTGTGTTTTTGAATCAAGGTTCAGTGAACGCAGCGTTTCAGCAGCTTTCAGTTTGGTGCAACGTAATAATCAGAATGAGTCGAAACTTGTTAAACGTTCGTCCTCAGACTCCTCCAGCAGAGTAAAGGTGTAGTGAAGCTGAAGATCAGACTGAAGCAGCTGATGTTAAACAGCTGTTTGGAGATCCAGTGTTTTGTGATTATTATGGTTTCTTCTATAAGTTGAGACCAAATGTTGTGATGTCAACACACACGCAGGGTCGTGGCTGCAGCACGCCGCAGGAGTCCCGACCAATCGATGATGAACAGACGGCGCCGAATATTTAAAATCATCTGAAGCATCAGGTAGAAATGAACCAGAACCGTGAACGCTAACTGTCTCTGGTAAAACCTGTCGCCCTGTGTCACACACGCCTCCTTTGCTGAACAGATGATGGGGTGGAGGTGGGGTGGTGTGTGTTTGATTGGGGTGGGGGGCACTAACGTTGTTCCTCACGCCGGAAATCGTCCATTATTAGAAGCCGTGGGCGCTGGCGGGGGCTCGCTGTCCGCTGACGCAGAGCCTCAGGAATGAGCCCAGAGTCTTTTATCAGGCGCTCTGCTGCACGTGGCTCCACAGATGTGCCGCTCCTCTCGCTCCAACATCACCACTTTGAAAACCGCGAGGTCAGAAAACGGGCAACTCAAAACAGGCATGAAACACACTCATGTGCGGCAACAACTGCAGCGGCCCAGGTTCCTGACGCCCGTGCACGTTAAACATATATGAAGCATGTACGCATTAAAAAGAACACGTGCACGACGTTTTTCAGCGAAATCTGGGGACACTGAGGACTGTCAATCAGAAGCTCAGCTCTGTGAATATAAACCACATGATCCAGGAGCAGCATTTCTGATTTAACGCCTGGTTTGGTCTGCCCGGAGTGACAAACAGTCTGATTAGTGGAGACTCGTTACAGTTTGGTGTGGGTGCTTGCAACGCAGGATGGAAAAGTGTATTTGGTGGAAAACGTCAAAATGGGAGGTTTAATATTGTTTTATGTTGTTTTATGTTACCTGGGCAACCGCGCTGGCAGATGAAGCACGTCTCAGAAGAAACAGCGTGGCGCAACAAAAGATGCGTGTCAGTGGCTTCGCTGCATTTATTCTGTCAAGCTGTGTTTATTTGATATTTCTGCTGTAAAGGCTTTAGAATTCAGAAGCTGATCTCAGTTCCAGTTCTCCATCGGAGGAGCTACGAACCTTCATCAGTGTCTGGAAGCCTCAAACTCGTGGCTTCACGTCGCCTGGCGTTCTTTACAGAACCATACGATGAAAGCAGCGAAAATTTCGGCATCTCCGCTCCCGCTCCTGAAAGCGACTCGCCAGACAAAAGGCCGCCCGCGGGAACACACTTCACCCAGTAACTTGCAGTTTTATATCAAACCCATATTCCAGGGTCTGTCAGCGATTGTGATGTCACTCATTTGGCCTCTCACAGCCTGATATTTGAAAGCTCACTGTTGTGCTGCAGCCACTCATGTGTTGAAGCACATTTGCCGTTTATCAACTGATAAACTGAGATCGAACATCATTACATCACGATCCTGATCACATCCAGTCCTTCAGGCGAGTTCACAGGCCGCTCGCAGCCTCGGGGGGCTGTCAGCGGTTACTGCAGCGACGGCGCGGGATCAGGGAAAGACGATGCTCTTACCGGTCCGCTCGATGTGTTCAGCGAACTGATGCAGCGAGTGTATGACAGGCGATGTGAAACCGGGCAGGAATTAAGCTGCGGTGGCGATTTGGTTGCGAATGCAGCTTCGCGTCTTACCTGCTGATTCCCCAGAAGCTCTGTTTCACTCTTACACTCACTGATCAGCACACACTGATCCAGCTGATGGGTTATCACCCTGACATCAGGATCCAATGATCTGAGATCCAGTGGGCTCTGGTTCATGGCTGGATTATTTGCAGCAGGATGAGTTTTTATGGTTTTGATCAGAGTGAAAGTGTCTGATGAATCACGGCTGCTCTCAGGAATCAGGGTTTTTCTCTGTGAGGGAGGAGGAAGTGTCGGAACAGGAGAGTCTGCCGTTTACTCCTGACCGTCAGACTCTCTAGAGAACCTGAGGTCACGTCAGACAGCGCTCCCGCTCGCCCTGCAGGTTCATGCCTGGACTCTGGCCTCGGTGAGGTTGACTCGGCGGGCCAGGTCCTCTCTGACGAAGGCGTCGGGGTAGTGTGTCCTCTCAAACACTCGCTCCAGAGCCTGGAGCTGGCTGCTGTTGAAGGTGGTCCTGTTCCTGCGCTGCTTCCTCTTCTTCTTCTCCTCAGTGTTCATTTGTTCGTCTGCAGGGAGAAGAAGTGGATTTAGTGAAACCTGCACAAGGCCTTCGATGGGAGCATGAGGCCTCCGCTGTTTCCTGTGGAGGTTTAAAAGCTGCGTGTCGGCTTTATCACACTTTAATAAGGCGCCAAAACCTCCTGCTGCAGGCTGCTCCCAGTCTGAAGGCTCCCGGCTTGAGAAACAAAAACAGAAGAAGAAGAGGAATTCGCACAGGCGATTATCGAAATGTTGAAGCATCAGGTTGAAAAACACACGGAAACTCTTTGGCTGCTGGGACCGTTTCACAGGTTTGTCTGAAGCAACACGCTCGCTGTTTGCACCAGAAACTGTAGCTCACACGTTATAAAGGCATCAGTAGGTCTGCAGAGGGAGGCCTGCGCACACACACACACACACACACACACACACACACACACGCACTTTCCTCCAGATTGGATGAGCAGGCAATGGGTAGCGTGACCTCATCCACCTTTCCAGCACACCAGTTTATTCAGGAAACTGCTGCAGATCATCTCGTGACCCTCGTCAATAATCAAATGAGTGCTGCAGATAGAGTGGGCGTGACCTGAGTCAGTGACACACACACACACACACACACACACACACAATATGCACACAAACAAGGCAGAGCGACATTCACAAAAAGTGGATTCGGATCCAGTTGTCTCGTATCAGAACAACCGTAACAACCCAGATCTGCGGTGAAACTGTGGTGAATCTGATGCAGGGCGGAGCAGATGCAGTGCGTCAGCATCTGAGTTAGGAATCATTTTCATTAGTCAGTCGGATGGTAGCGACGTGCCGATGACCAACGGGAGCAGAGCTTTAGAGATGCTCTGCTTCCGCGCTATTGACTTCTGCACACTTCCTGTCGCGTCTGAACCGCGGGTCTCCAGTTTCAGCCGTTTATCCATTTAAAACAAAGGAAAAATGTCTAAAATGTTTTGGTGAGACTGTTGCAGATTTAGGTCCATTCATTTGAGGTTAAAATATTATACAGCGTGGGAATGAATCACATGATATAGTTCCCATTATGGCCTTTTACGAAACAGTTTTCCCAGCATGCATTTTCTGTGTCAATCCATCCCATTAACAAAAGACTTCCAGCTGGTTCTGGTTTTAAAGGCTGTGAGCAAATACTGAACCCAGACTGATAAAACCAGCCAGAGCTGCACTGATCCGCTGAATCTGGGTCCTTTGATCTGGATCAAGCGCCACAACAAATCACTTAGTCCAGAAGTCTAATTATCAAACAAACCGCGCTTTAAATATCAATATTTATATAATCAATATGATCAATAATGCAATCCAGAAGCTTTAGCTCGATGTAGAACAGGTTCAATTAATACCGTGTTTATCACGGCTCCGCGGCAAGACCACAGCGTAACACACACACACACACACACACACACTCTGCGCTCAGTGACATTTTAAATGACAACATAAAAACATGTTCATGCTGCAGCTCATAATCTAAAACCATTCATTTCTTCCATATGTTTATAGAAAAGTTACATTTCTTTTGCATCAGCATTGAACCCGAATGGTAATAGATTTAGTATAAAACTGATGATTTCTGGTGAAAGCGACTGTTTTGATTTGTTTCTGCTGAATTCGATCAGTTAGGTCCTCAGAAGAATAATAAATATTTCTGTGTTTTTAAGCCTGATGCATTAAAAATTGTTTTGGAGCAAAGTGATGCTGAGAGATCTTCCTCCTGTTACTGTCTTTGGTTCTTTCAGCGAATTGGAAGCATAGCCTGTCGCCGTCAGAAAAGCTGCGTTTTGTTCTCGGCTGATGATGGAAGACCTCGATTCTCTCCTGGAAACTTCATAAAAACACTTTTTGTTCCTGCAGCGACTTTAAATCAAGAAAACACACTTTTCCTGAGCTTTCAGCCGCGTCTCGCAGATATTCCTCTGCAGCGCTCAGTGAATCTAAACCAGTCTGTGTGAAGTGAGTGTAGTAATCATGTTTTTCCTGTTAGGTATTAATACTTTAAACTGCACACACACACACACACACACTTTACTAAAAGATACCTCTTTCACTGTGGTGCTGCAGTGTTGACGCTGAGCCTGACTTAGTTTTTGTTTTGTTGTCACCATGTTGGCTAGTCGCCCCCCACCCCACAGCGTCAGCCAATCAGGAGACAGCTGAGACCTTAAACTTGTTTATCTTTTTGGATTAAAATGAACAAACAAAAGTGACAACTTTCAAATAAATAAATAAACATTTACTCTGATTTATATTAAAAAAATAAACACTTCTTATTTTTTTAACTGAATCATTTTACCTTAAAACAACTTTGATCATCACCAAAATAACAATTATATAATAATTATTTATTAAAACAAATAAAATAATTACCATAGAGCTTCATATTGTTTCTTTTTGGCTGATAGATGATTGATTACTGATTATTAATTACTGATTATTGATCCCGCAGCTTAAGTTAAGCTGTGTTCAGAGCTGCAGCCGCTCCTCTCTGAGCTGTTTAACCCGGACCAGACGTAACTCGGTTTAAAGACTCCACAGCTGCAAATCACATGTTTTATTATTTAAAACAGGTTTAAATTATTAGTATTTTTTTATTGAATTAGCATTATTTACTTGTTTGAGGGAAACTGTTTTTTGTTTTTATGCCTTTAAATTAAATAAAAAACTATTAAATTAAAAATTAAACTTTCTATTTTCAAAAATCCTAAAATTATAAAAGGTAATTCCGTGAAACCGGATTCTTCTCCCGTTAATCCCGTTAATCACTGAGTGACCTGCCGGGTTCATCGCGCTGACCCTCTGTGGGGGTCCTGACTTTGAGAATTGTAACGAATTAAATCCATTGAAAGACAAAATGTCATGAGCTTCGCTGATGTTCTACTTTTAAAATAAAATCTGCAGAGTAGAAATAAGTTTACGCTCATATCTTTGTTTTTTATTTGTTTCTGAAATCTATATTTTGTTGCATGTTTTAATTTAAAATGCCCCGCAGACGACCCGCCTGTGCTGAAGAGCGCTCAGTTCCATAAATATGAGCTGTTTCATTTCACACAGGACATTAATTCACATCTGGTCTTTGAGTTGGGCTTTCCCGCTACTGCGAACTCTGACTCTCGCCTCCATCTTGTTGTTTCCTCGGTTTGTGCGCAGAGCTGCTGCTTTTTATGTTCAGCTTTTACACACACACACACGGCACGCAGAGTGAGGTGGAGGACAGTGAGGTGACAGTTTCCTCCCTGACAGCGGCCGCAGGTTCACACTAAAATCATGACGCACTTCATTAACCCGCGTGCGCGTTTGATGACGTGCCGGCCGGAGCACACTGCGGCAGCTGGATGCGGTTTGTCGGCCCGAGGAGGGACCCGAGTCGGTTCAGAGGCCGAAAACGCTTAAGCAGCGTAAATTGAAATCAGGGGTCACCAAGACAACCAAGAAATATTAAATAGATATTTTTACTAATAAGCGAGTTGATATTTTTAACAGAGTGCTCATTTAAATATTTTATTATTAAACTGCCAGTTTTAATGTGACACGGCAGGAAATGTGGCGCAAGTTTACACATTTTATATTTGAAACGCATAAAATTATTAATGCTGACGAGCTTCTAATATTAAGATCATGTTGGCGAAGCTGTTTGGGGTTTTCAGTTTCATTTTAAATGTGCAGAAATAAAGAAACTGCTTTAAATCCAAAAGTCTTTTCCCAGAAAGTGAAAAGCTCCGCGGCTCCCTGCGCAGTGACGCAGTTCTGAAACTGACGCTTCGGCCTCCGAAGCTTTTAATTACGGCTGCAGGTGACGATTAAAACTGCAAATCAGAGCCAGTCCCACCACCACCACCACCATCAGCAGCAGCAGCAGCCCTCGGTGTGGCCAACACGTGTGATTAGCGCGGGCTCATTATCAGATCAGTGAAAGTCAACCTGCTCACTCGCCACAGAAACGAGAATAAACCGGAAATGCGTTTAAATTCACCTCTATTTTAACATTAAAGGCAGTTTTATTGGTGCAATATTAATATTAATTATCTGATGTGAGATAATAATTAAAATTAACTCATAAAAACTGTTGCGTTCAGGTTCTTGTCAGTAAATCGCAAATTCAAACATAATTCGCACGCCGAGGCTGCAGCACGTGTCCGTGTAACAGAGAGCCTCGTGTTAATGTGGTAATAACTCGGTAACTGACGCTGATTAAAGCCCGAACGGGCACCAGTGTCGCGCGCATCCGCAGCGTTCCCGCGTCACCGCTGCCGTTTATGACGAGGCGCTTTGTAAAACAACAACAACGAGGTCAATCAGACGCTGCTATTTGATTCGCTTAATTGCCGCGAGGACGCGCGCTGAAGGCCTAGTATGACAAATGATTGGGCTCCGGTATCCTGAAGTGTTTGACAGGCCAAAAAATAACCAAAAGAATTAACGGCGTAGCCCGCCACTTCTCCACATATTCTCACAGCCACCATGCATTTTTTATACTTTTAAAATATATGCTGCACTCATTAAAGCCTCTAGTTTCCTGTCAGCCTCTGCAAAATGGCCCTCTGAGCGGAGGGAGGAGGTGGGGACGGAGGAGGCGTTTATTTACTCTCCTCAACGGTGCGCCAGTGGGCGAGCGGCGGGTTCCTGCCCGCTTTTTTTCACCGCGCGCTTTATCAGGGATTTTTACTCCGGTTAATTTAGTCAGAGGACGAACTCCAGGCACACTTTATACAGGACAGTTGGAAACAGGAAGCCCGCGGGGCTCGGGTTGGGCCGTCGGCGACTGCTCCTTGAGCTCTGCCCGCCTCTTTCAGTTCACCAAACAGCCTCGCTTTTACGCGCACACGGTTGATGAGCAGTGGTTTAAAAACGGCTTTTATCATAATCGTGACAGATTACCACAGATGCTGATGGGGTAAACTGTCCCCACACGCGTGTCAGGACATCACGTGACCCACTGAAACTATTTTCAAAATAAATGTATTACATTTTTTTGTCTTTAAATAAAAAGATGAAAACTCGCACCATCAAAACAGAAACTGTGGCCTCACTCGGGTCAGCAGGCACAGCGCTGAGATTTATTACCCCGGAGTTTGACTCGCAGGGTTACTTCACTGACCATGTCCCACCAGCATCACCATACCTCACTGACATCAAAGTGTTAATGGTAAATTAATGGCCGTTTTGAGGGGGAGGCCGTCAGGGATGATGCATTGCCAAAACTCACTAAAGGATTCCTTCCATGCGCGCTGCCTTCTGCAGAGCTCCATTCATGCGCTCCGCACCGCGGACACACGCCAGAACATAATGAAAACAAATGACTTTAGTGCTCAGCTCGTCATTATTATTACATTTGTGTGAAATTTGCAGGACTTTCCGGAGAACGAGCCCGTTTTCACATCTGCGCTAAAACGCACCGCGAAGGAATCTGAATATTTTCGGTCCTAAGATGTAAAAGCTGTTTGTTTGTTTGTTTTACATTTGTGCTGCTGCTGCTGCTGCTGCTGTTTGTTTTTGTTTTTGCCTCTCTCAGTCCCAGCCCGTGTTCGGGCTCTTGCCTTGCTGCTTTTCACTTACTCTCCTGCTGGGTCGTGTCGCTCCCGCTGGTCAGCCCTGGGGACTCCAGCATACTCCTCCCCGCTTCCCCGACACTCTCGTCCGCCTGGGTGCCCACCATTTCCCCGGCTTCTTCCAGATCCAACAGGTGGCTGACCGAGAAGTTCTTTTTGGCTTGCAGGTTGTCCAGGTTAGACGTGATCGGGCTCTCCAGGCTGGTTTGATATCATTAGCTGCCTGTCCATTACATGTGCACTTAGCTAGAGGGAGTCATGACGCAGAGTGGGGTGGCGGAAAAAAACGGGCTACAGTTCGAAGGGAGAATCACAGGCAGGCCAGAAGATCCGTGCATGCAAGGGACGCGCAGGCAGCAGCTCCTGAACCAGCCACGGGGACACGGACTCCGGTTCTTCCGGGCTACGGGCCCAGGTCTGTTCATCCAGATGAGCCGCGGAGGACGCAAACAAACTCGGGCAAAGTTTTGTCCTCGCCTGCGTTTCCCGGTCCAACTCCTACAGGAAATCCATCCGGCGAACACGAGCAGAGGCGTCCGGGTTGTCCTCGTTTCTCACCGAAAGTCCTCCGAGGAAGAAGAAGAAGAAAAAAGGAGCAGCTCTCTCCTCTGCCTGAGTCACATCTGAGCCAGGAAGAGGGCTGCTGCTGCTGCTGCTGATGACGACCAGATGCGCAAAACTCGTGTGTGCAAAAGCACTCCCAGCGGCAGCTAGGCGCGAGGAGGCAGGACGTTACCGCCGCACCTCCAGGCTACAGACCCCTATGGTCTCTCTCTCTCTCTCTCTCTCTCTCTCTCTCTCTCTCTCTCTCTCTCTCTCTCTCTCTCTCTCTCTAAATGAAAGAGAGAGCCCCGTGGCTCCACGTGGCAAAGCCTTTATGTTGTGTCTGACGTTTCTGGGCTCCCACCACAGGCTCCCCACCCTCACCCCTCCTCACCCCTCAGCAAAACATCTGTCAGCACCATCAACACCCCGGTTTTGGCCTGTTTCTGTTCCCCCGCTGGCAGACCTCCACAGCCCTAATGAGGTGTGTATCTGTGTGTGTGTTTTGTGTGAGCAGACACACACACACACTCTGCTGTTATATCACTGCTTGTGTGTTGATAGTAACTCCTGACTGACTGTCCTGCGGTCTGCCACCAATTAAATCAACCTAACCCCGTACTTGATCGAGTAGGTCCGCAGATCCGCCACACCAGCCGTCAGCCTGGCGGCACCAGAACCGAAACATCAGGACGTTCTTCATCGAACGAGTCAGGGCGAACATGTGCAGAAACATGCGCAGACTGAGCAACGTTAGCCGCTACGTTACTCAGCGAATCCCAAAAATCAGTTTCTCTAAAATCTTTTTGCTTTAGTTGAGATTTTTTCTGACACACAAGGTGAAAAGCATCTGAGCGAGCGGAGGAAACCGACATGTGACCTCTGAAAGTAACTAAATACCATTTATAATACTCCATTACATTTATCTGAGACCTTTTGTATAGTTTCAGATTATTTTAGACTGAAAACAGTAATAAATAAAAAAAGAAATAATTTTTATTAAAAACTTTATTGACACTTCAGCGACCCAACAGTAAATGGGTCGTTCTGCATCAGGAGTACTTTTACTTTTTGGGTACTTTGAGTATGTTTTTCATTTCTGTTAAAACCATAGTTGCGTGTCATTTTACTTGGTGTAGAAATATTTTTTACTCGTTGGGCAGCTGGGCGGTGAGGCGTGTCCTGCTGAGCTGTCAGGTGTGGCTGTCAGGCCTCATAAGACTCATGAGCTGCTGTCATTACTTATCGTCGTCTGTCTTGGTCCATCACCAGATCTGCAAAAGCTCTTCTGTGGGTCAAAACTGCTCTGAGGTCAGTCGGCTCTTTGTTAACTGCAGTTAATCAGATGCTGTGTTGCTCAGATTGTGTACAGCCAATCAGAGTCTGAGCTCTGAGCTGAAGGTGTTTCTGTCTCAGACCGTCCCGTTTGACCCGAGCAGCTCAGGATCCGTCGGTCACGGACTGATTCCTGCTCATCGGTCAATAAGGAAATGAGAGGAGGAGAAATGCCGGTTTTTCCTCCGATGAGGACTAATTTTCAGGAGTTTTGTCTAAGTTTTTACATTTTTCTGATTTTGTGAAACGCCGTGTTGAAACGCCACTTCAGGCCTTTAAAAGAGACAAATCAGCTGCTCCTGAGGAGCCCGGGCCGTCTGAGAGCTTCGCTTTCACGCTTTCTCTCACAATTCAGCAACTTTTTTGCTTAATCTGCAAAGTAATCGGTAACTCCAGCTGTCTTGTGAGAGTAATCGAGTAAAACTGAAGCCTGAAAAGTAAAAAACCGACTGTGGTGACTTTCCCTGCTCGCCGTCGGTGCTGGAAAATACAGGTTAGTTGTGTTGGAGGTGGTGGGGTGAAATTGAGGAATGGAGGGCTGGCTGGTGGAGGTGATGTGTGGAGGCGGGGGGGGGTTGGGTGGAGGTGCTGAGGGGGGGTTCGTGTGTTCAGATGGCAGGAGTCGACTCTGGGCTCCAAGCTGCCATAGACATCCCGTAACTTCCGCCCCTGGTCTGGGGAAAAGAACACTTGTTGATGCCATCAGGGACGCGGATTGAATCAGATGTGCTTCTCTCGTTCTTTCCATGTATTTAATGAAGGCGCTGGGGATAGAGTAGACTTTTTCATCATTAGTTTTTCCCTCCAGATTCTCTTTTCTGCCTCTGAAGTCCATGCCGGTGCCAGCTCGGGCAGAAAAAAAGTAGAAGAAGAAAAAAAGAAAAGGCCTCCCCGTGAATCCGACTCCCAGGCTGCTTCTCCTGCAGGGCCCCCGGTCTTTTGTTCAGAGCTCCATGTGAAGAAATTGGCCCGTTTGCTCCGGCTGCTCCGGTTTGTCTGCGGCGAGTGGAAACGTCCAGACATCTCCCGAAAGGAAAGCGCCATCCTGCATCGGCGGAGGAGCTGGACACGGGCGAATCGATGGAGTCCAGAGAGGAGAAACACATAGAAAATGTTTGGTGGAGCGAAAACGGGAAGGAACGTCAGAATTACACTCGTTAAATAATAGCATCAGTCATTTCAAATGTAGGCCCAGTGTCAGCGTCCTGAAACTAAACCCGCAGCTAACATCAGTCAGTGAACTCATACCGTGTCCTAGAGAGCAGCAGCAGGCGATAAAGCAGCTCACTCATGTTTAAAGATCCAAGGAAAATCAAATTAAAGTGTGAGTATGAATCAGATTTATCATGAACCACTTTAACTTGTCAGTTAATTTAAATTAAATTTTGAACACAGAGGCTCTGAAAATGGGACAGGAAACTGTGTGTGTGTGTGTGTGTGTGTGTGTGTGAGAGAGTGTGTGTGTGTGTGTGAGTGAGGAAGAGAAAGAGAGTGAGAGAGAGTGTGTGTGTGTGTGGAGTGAGAGAGAGTGTGTGTGTGTGTGTGTGTGTGTGTGTGTGTGTGTGTGTGTGTGTGTGTGTGTGTGTCTCAAAAATCCTTGTTTTAAGACAAATTTCACACAAAAAGCAACAAGAAATAAATGTTAAAACACACACACACACACAAGCTAATAAAATTCAATAACACACAGAAACAGTAGAGATTTATATATATATATATATATATATTTTATATTTTTATTCTAAAGCAGCTTTTTAATCAAATGATAACGTGTCTGCAGCCTGCAACGCCTCCACCTCCACAGGTCAGCAATTAGTTGATGTTCTCCTGACGAGGTTCAGACAGTATGAGTCTGTGTGTGTGTGTGTGTGTGTGTGTGTGTGTGTGTGTGTGTGTAAGTGTGTGTGTGTGTGTGTGTGTGTGTGTTCTGGGCTCAGATTTAACCAGTACAGTACAGCACATAAATCCACTTTCTGCTGTGATTCGGCATTAAACTGCGCAAACCCAAAACAGGAACGGCCATAAATTAGTGCTACACGCGCGCGCGCGTACGCACACACAAAAATAAAAACACTGGTCTGAAATGAGATTTAATCACAGAGTCATGAAACTCCACACTTTAACTCATGTCAGGACTCAGAGCCTGAGCCGAGATAATTAGGGTCTGAGCTGGTTCGGAGTCTGGTCCGGCTCCACGCGGCTGTGGGTGGTAACTGAACGGTGAACCCACGGAAAACCCGATGACCCCCTGAGAAACGTGTAAATCTTAATGAGAAGTCTGCGCGCAGGTGAGAGTGTGTGATCTCACCGGGAACATCACACACACACACAGAGGTGACACCCCGACTCCACCGTGAGCAGCGGATCCGTTTCAGACGCGTTACTGGCATTTTACAAACCGTTCCCACCAGATTAAAACACTCAATATCTCAGTTTACACCTCCGCATCCGTTCATGTCCTGATATTTAATAAATCCCAAACTTTCAGCAGCTAAATGATCATAATGAATCACATTTATTTGATTATATTCATTTTAACAGATCAGTGAAGTTAAATAGCATTACACAGTTTAAAGTGTGAAGTTGTGTTTTATTGATTTTCCGGCCTCGGTTACACTTTGACACATAAAACACGTGGTTTTGAGATGAACCAGCAGGTGTGCGCGGTTGTCGGCCGCAGGAAGCGTGAGCGCGCTGCTTTATTGTAATTACAATAATAATAGACTCCGCCTTGGTTGGTGCCGGTTTCAGCGCTGACGCAGGTTTAGGCGTCTCAGCTGAGCCGCATCCGGCGGACGCAGTTCGCTCCCGGTCCCCGTGTGCAGGCAGCGGGCTGCGGAGGAGACGGTCCCGGGCCGCACCGCCGCTGTCCAGTGACCCCTGGTGCTGACTGGAGTGGCGCTTTGGCCCCTGTCTGGCGTATTTCCCTAATTGGGAGTGAATGGCCTCCTTGTTGACTCTTTACATCCTGTGCAGGGAACCATATGTCGCCCCCCCCCGTCCTGCGCCTGATTGCAGCGGCTGCACCGGGATTTCTCCTCGCTTTGAGAGGAGCCGGGACCGGAGCCGGGGTCAGGGGCAGTTCACGACAAATGTCGCTTGGCAAAATCATGTGTCCTGGTTGGCTCAGGCTGTTTGACGTGCACAGAGATTTGATATAAAGGCGTGAAATGTAACTAAGTATTTCTATTTTATGCCCCATTATACCCGTAATTTACCGCAGCTGAGAGGACAAATACTTCTTCGCAAATTTGCGCTTTTACTTGTTTTAATTTAGGATTTCCGCGACTTTTCGTTGTTGCTGCGATGCTAAATATTGATCTTTCTGATTAATGAAGCCTAAAACTAATTTAGATATATTTAAAAATTATCTCTAAATGCTTTTTGATTCAGATGCAAACGTAGTTGTTAAATTATTATTGTTGCATTTAACAAAATAATGTTACACCGTAAATTAAAATAATTAAAGAGATAATCCAAATTGGAAATTGGAGGTTTCCCCTTCTTAATATCCTCGGTCTGTCCTCGTGCATTAAATTAAATCAGAGTCACGTGTTCTCCTGGCCTGGCGTGAAGGAACCGGGCTGAGGAGTTGGAGAAACGAGGTTCTCGCAGGAGCGCAGCGTTTTCTGATTAGCGCCAGCACTGTGTGCAGCTGTCCGATAAACGCGGTGTAAAACATGGAAATAGTGCGCAGCCAGTAATTGCGTTTAATTGTCTTCTATGAAGTATCTGTGTCGCTCTTTAGCGTTTACGACTCGTTGTGTTCCGCTCACATGCTGCACCGCTGTAACTGTAAACGGTCTGTGGTGCTCCGACGCCAAAACAGCAAAGCTGCTCCTGATTAAAACAACACGGAGAGTTTACAGAGCGGCCGGCCGTGTGAAATTAATTCAGCCGCGCTGATTCTCATTATTACCAACCCCAAAACCGCTCCAGGCCACTGTACAGCGCTGCGCCGCCAGCCCGATCATCGCAGGCAGTAAATCAATCCAATCAATCCAATCAGTCAATCAGTCAGTAGGCGCGGTCGCCTCTTTGGATGTTGTTTCGCCTTTCTCATTTATGTTACATATTTCTAACATTTATTTTCAACATCCTCTCTTTTTCTGGTCAATCTGAATTTATTTTCCAGCAGCTGGTTCAGCAACAGCGTCATTAAATAAACTCCCGTTAAACTTTCTTTCATTTTACATTTGAAAGAGGCAAGTTTTCTATTCCTCTCGTCCAGCTGTGTCTGTGCAGGAGTAACCCAGTTTGTTCCTCATCAAAATAACTTTAATCCGGCTGCAACAGCAGTGAAGCTGTGAGTCGGAGTAAAGACAGGGAGCAGCAGCTGAATGAACCTGGACAGGCTTTTATTGATCGTCCTCAGGGGCCTAAATAAGAAGATGAGGCTGATATTAAACGTTATTTTTAAATATGCTGCAGAAATGATTAAACGTGACCCTGCAGGTTATAAGGTCCTGTCGGCCCCAGCTAGCCCAGCTGTGAGAGATCAAAGCTGGGCTGCAGCGGAGAGTGCAAGCTCGGCGCGCAGACACTGCAGACGGAGAACCTTCGTTTCAGGGTCGCTGCTCGTTTCTCTTCTGCCTCCTTTTTGGCCTCTCGGACTTCTCTCGGTTTTCAGGGTCTTTCTCGACCTCGAGGACGCCAACGCCACATAAATCACCGCTACTTTATAAACCCGCGCTCTCTGAAGTGCGGCCCAGCACGCACGCGCACACACACACACACACACACACTCTGATGGAAATGTATTTAACGTAGACGCGCGTTGTGCACGGCCTGGAAGCCAGTGGACGCCATCTCAAGCCTGCATCTTCTCATTTTTCTTTGTCATAATCCGGAGCACATTTCTTTTCACAAGCACCCCCCAACACAGACACACACACACACACACACACACACACACACACACACACACACACACACACCACCCCCTGAGGAGTCTCTCCTGACACTTATTATTATTCCCATTTAAAACCAAAGCGCTGCGGCTGCATCATGTGAGAACGTGGAGGAGCATAAACGAGCTGTCTCACTCTGCGGGTTGACTCACAGCGTTTCTACATATTTTCATTTAACAGATCGATTCATCAGGAACAAACTAACGGGACATCGTTGCTGGTGATGGAAGAATTCTAAATGCTTCATTTCAATAAAGAGTTCATTTAAAGTAAAAGAGCCAAGTGTTGAAACCCGAGGGTCAGAGAAATGCACCTAGGGATCTGGAAGAAGGACTGATGCTGCTTAAGCATCTGTTCATTTTATTATATTCAAATATTGTCGTTTATAAAGTAAGATTAAAAACGTATTTTTAGAAATCAGTCTAAACATTTTCCGCTTGTTATTGAAATGAGGCTCAGGCTGCTGTCAAAGAAACAATCTGAAAGGATTCAGGAACGTAATTTTTACAAAATATTTACATTTTTCATTTTTTAATAAAAAGAAAAAGATTTTTAGGGATCATTTCAAACCAAATATAATTATTAGTAATGCGTCGCTGCATGAATGCATCGTATTTTAGAAGAATCGGAGCAAATGTGATGGTTTTGAAATACAATAATTCATTTTAAAGCAAAGTAAATAAATCAAACTATACTTAAATAATTGAATTCTACTTGAGTAAATGTGCTCCGTTACATTTCCTCACCTCTCCCTATCAGTTTCTTTATAAATTTGTGGTCGATCTGAGCAGATCATCTCCGGACATCAAGCGTTGATCTTGAGCCGCAGCCGACAGGACAGTGGTCACTCAACCCCCCCCAGCTCCCACCTCCGACTAATTAAAGAAATGGTTTTTACGGCCCCGGCTTCAGACGGCCAGATGTGACCGGAGCGCTGTAAAATCTCAAAGCGGTTTACAGAAACACTTACTGCACTTTAAAAACGACTTGCAAAAGCGATGAGAGTCCCAGAGTGCCCCCCCCCCCCAGTACATTCCTCCCAGGACCACAGGCCTCAGCCCCGCAGATAATAAGTCATTATCTAAATGTCAGGACCATAAACACTGAGACAAAAGAGGAGAATTTGCTCGTTTCAGGTTTATTTTAGTAAAATATCAAACTGCAGTTTCAGTCTAAATATCACCTTTTTAAATATTTACCCCAGATAAATACCCTCCTACCCGCTGATCAGCAACCACGTAGTGTACAGACTTTGGTCAGGAACACAGAGAAAGTTGAACTTTACATTAGACGAACATGTGCAGAGACGCATGCAGCTGAAGCATCCGTGCACATTAACAGATATCATCTTACCGGTGAGGAGACCCGCTGCTCCGCCGCCGCCAGGCTGACGAGAGCACAATTAGCTTTGTGAAACACAAGCCGAGCGCCAGCAAACGTGTTCGCCCACGACAGAAACAACGGGTTAACGCTCGGCTCTGATGGCAGGAAGTGACCCGGACCGCCTCTCGCTGAGACGAGAGTCGGGGACGTCCCGTAGGACAGAAGAACACGCGGAGAGGAGCTCTCTGGTTTTGTGTGTGTGCATGCAAGAAGCCTCCGACTGGCCGAAGCCGATGGCTGCGAGGGACTGATTCACTCTGCAGCTGGATGTGTCTGATCTGCAGGTACACACTGTGGAGGCCGCGTGTGCGGCTCGAGCCTCAGAGTCTTTAATATTAAACAGAATGAGCCTCAGTGTCGCTTGTTGAGCAAGAACTGAATCAGATTCTGGTTCAGACTGAAATCAGGATCCACCTGATGGGAAACTAATGGATGATGTTTGATTCTTGACAGTTTGACTCAGACAAACCCCGTCTGCTAAAAATGACATTTCCACACTGATCTGCAGCAGGAAGCACGTCCCTGTTTCCAGGATTTACACAGATATTTATAACTCAGAGCGTCGGTCATAGTTTAAAAAAGCCCAGAGGGGACAGTCGACAGAACGTTCTCACTTATTTAACATTAAATAATTCCTGGATTATAATCAAAGTGCAGCCAAAACATGTTGCTCTGAAACATTTAGTGCTGCAGGAACGTCGCTTTAAGGAGACGAGGTTGGATGCTGGGCCCTGATCAGCTGATCAGTGTCAGCTGATCTGTGTGTGTGTGAGTGAAACAGAGCTTCTCTCTGTGACTGAGCAGCGATTCAGCAGCGATGTGACTCTGCAAAGGTCAGAAGCTGCTTTCTGAAACATCACCTAAATGTTCTTGTAGTGACACTGATGCATCAACCCGACTCTGCATTATAGACTGGGTTTATGTATCGGTGCATTCAGGGAACACAGGCGGTGCAGTGATGCCGGTGCGACTGAACCAGCAGCATCACAGCAGCGCAGGTAGCCGACAGGAGAACGTGAGCTTTAGTGTTTCATGTGTTTGGATCTTTACAGCTCGGCTGAAATGACGAGTGTTTTGTTTCTGAGCATCAGGACGCCACCGTTTCCCTCTGGTCACCGTTTTCTAGTGTCTGACAGTCTGGTTTGGTCGGCGGCGGGTCGGTCGATGGCTGCTGCTCCGGCTGGACGTCACCTCCTCTCTCCTCCTTCACAGCCTCCTCCTCTGTGGCTCCACAGTCTTTGGTCGATTGCACGGTTCCCTGCTGGTTCTCCACTGAGCCATTTCCCTGTTTCCCGTCTCGCTGTGTCTCCTCGCAGCTTCTCATCCTCTCCTCTTCCTCCTCCTTCTTCTGCCTCTCCAGCTCCTCCTCAGTGGCCTGGAGCTGCAGCTGCTGCATCAGCTCCTCCAGCTTGTGGGCTTTCCTCAGCTCGTTCTGCTGGATGATGGCGCAGAGGTGCTCCGTCAGCTGCTCCTTCACCTCCGTCTTCTTGTGCAGGTCCAGCTTGGCCGTCACGTACTCCGCCTCCGCCTTCTCATAACGCTTTCTGAGGAACACCGGAGAGAAGATGGAGACAGAAACCTTAATAACAGGCCACAGAGAGTAACAACAAGCTGAGAAACGCATTCTGCTTTCTAACAACAGCTTCTCATCAAATCTGCAGCACACAAGCTTAAACGAACACAGAAGAACTCAAACGTCTCTAAGAGTAAAGATGAATCCCTGCTGTTAAAACTGAAGAATAACATTCAGTGATTATACAGATTATTAATCATTAACTATCTTAATTATTGTTTAATATTGTTTAAATGTTGGTCAGACACGAACAGACAATACTCAGACGTTAGCATCGATCAGAGCTGTGATGTGCATGAACCAGACTGACTGTCGTCTAACTGACTGATGGAATAATCTGACTGAAGTGTTTCTGCAGCACCGAGCATCCATCACTGATCCTGTTTACCTGCTGCAGATCTGATCAAACAGCATTTATCAGAACTCACTTTGTTCAGCAGAAAACATCTTTAATTTGTCAGAATCATGTCTGCGTTAAACCTGAGTTATGGGCTCTGAGTTTGGTTCCCAGCTCCGCGGGTCCTCCCACAGCAACGTTGTTTTAATTGGGAGAAACAGAACATCACATGCTGTTTGGAAACATCATGGTAACTAAACAGATGATGTCAAACATTTCACCTCAGGGTTTTATGTTGTACCTCAGAGAAATCTCCTCAACTGGTGAAATCAACATAATCATAACAGAGCGCAGCACAGTGAGTGTGTGAAGGCCAGGTCCTCTTCCCGTTATACAAACATCTGTGATGAGGAGCGTTCACGACATGCGGCTGCGCTGAGCTGCACAGGCGGAGGCTGCTCGCAGGAATCGCAGCTACGAGCTCAAACTCCATAAAAACACATTAAACAGTTGACGCCGTCACGCGGTCGCAGGCTGCAGGGAGGCGCTGATCAGCCGCCGCAGGACGCAGGAAGGAGGATTTTTCCTTCTGTTACATTTCGAGATGTTTCGGGGTTTCAGTCGTGACGGTGCGTCGTGCGTCTCTGTGCCCTGAACATCTGAGCGGGAGTGCGTCTGATCCAACCCGATCAAAGTGTTTGAGGAAACATGGATACTGGAAACCAGCTGCAGGGGGCAGTGAGAGCATTTACAGTAAACGTACAGTTCACTACCTTTGCTACCAGCGACTGAATCCCTGAGGCTGTGACTCAGTGATGTGTTTATTTCGTATCAGACTCACTGAACTTATCTTCAGAGACTAATGTGATTATGAAAAACACATTTTTACGTCCCAGAAATCAACAAGTCATCTGCCCACAAGTGTCCCACAAAAGCCACAGATCACTTCCTCTGGCTTTAAATGAGCGACGCTGTGATGAGGGAGGAAAGTGCTGCAGAACGGAGCCTGAAGGAGGCACGTTCAGACTCAAACCAACTCATGCCTGATCATCGTATGCTCCGTTGTTGCTCGGTAAATTCTCAGGTTTTCAGTCTAAACTGTTGAGCGGACTGTGAGACACTCTGTCCTGCAGCTGATTTGGAGCTT
Organism: Datnioides undecimradiatus; assembly: GCA_008933995.1. NCBI lineage: Eukaryota > Metazoa > Chordata > Actinopteri > Lobotiformes > Datnioididae > Datnioides > Datnioides undecimradiatus. Next base: position 24,494,747 of record WARS01000029.1, read on the forward strand.
TACAGACCAAAGACAGCGGCTTCAAGCTGCAAACGACAGCTTCAGACCACAAAACAACATGAAATGCAGAATACACTGGCAGATGCTGCGTTCAGGGCCACTTTGGGCACAGTGAGAGAGCAGGACGATGGGAGTTGATGACACGTCTCTGTTATGTTGCAGGTTGCTGAATACTGTGCTCATGTAATGGAATTATAAAGACTTACTTTAACACGTGACGATGTTTTTATTATTTTGATTATAAGACGTGAGACTGGAGAGCTGAAATGAGTTCAGTAAGAACATTTTACAGCCGACGGAGCTTGGAGCCGCAGGAGACCGGCGATCTGGATTCATCGGACCGGATCCCTCAGTGGCCGAGCTCGAACAGATCTGTTCTCTCGTGTTGTCTCTGTACCTGGCAGCGGAGTAATCCCAGCTGGCTTGCTCTATCTTGGTTCTCAGGATGCCGATATCATTGGACACCATGTCGTCGAGGGCCTGCAGCTCCTTCTGGATTCTCTTCAGCTTCACGGCCTCTGCCTGAGTCTGTTTGGACCTGTGGACAACAACAGAGACTGTTAGAGGTAAAGTTCATCTTATTGCTTTAATTATTATTAATTTATTACTTTGTGCCATTATTTCCATCTGTCATAACCTGGTGTTTACCAGGACGGCCGTACTTACTTCTCAGCGATTGTCTTTGCCAGCAGAGCTTTCTTGCGCTTGTTCCTCTCTTCGATCATCTTTTGCTCCTGCTGCAGTTGCTCCAGACGCGTCTTCTCCCGCCTGCCGTCAAACACAGATTTCACACATTGAGATGCTTTGCAAACTGAAAAGGGTTACATTTGAACATCATCCCTCAAATTTACTTCTTACGAGACTTTAAAGCACTTTGATTACAAACTCATAACGCTATATCCTAACAGTACTAAAGCATCGTGTATCATTGCCTCAGATTGTGTCGAAGGGTCATCTCAGCGCAACATAGCATGTGTGCTCATCAGGGTCAAGACTGAAAATAATATTTGTACATGTCAGCATTTAAACTTTGGGTTAACAAGGAAGCAGTCATCTAAAAGACTTTAGTGTCGCCTGTTCAATGACCTTAAACACACTACACTACAGTTTGAAACTCAGTCTCTGAATATAACCAATGGGACCAAAATGATGGATATGATATTAAAACCATACTAACAGTTCCACCTCTTGTTTCTCCAGCTCTTTGACGGCCGGGGTCTCCTCCTCCGGAGCCGGTTGACAGTTTTCAGCCGGCTTCACCTCGATGGGTTTCTGCTGCACCTCCTGTCTGACAGCCGGAGCTCCTTTGGGTGCGCTTAGCTGAGGTCCAGGCTCCTCCTTCGGCGGCGGTTTGGTGAGTTGTTGCTCCGGTGGGAGGCCGTGAGAGGCGGCTCCTGGGTTTTTCTGAGCGGCTAGCTGGAGGGCCTTCTCCCGCTGTAGCTGCTGCCGGCTCCGGTTGGCTGGGGCCGGTCTCCGCCCGCGATTCGCCGCGGCGGGCAACGCTGAGTCTGAGAATAATCAAATAAATATAATAACTGCCAGTTCTTTTTATAGATAAAGCTTCTTCCTAAATGTCAACTTTAACTAACACAATGAGAACCAATGGGAAGCCGAAACAGAGTCAAATGCTAACTTATCCGGCTAACATTAGCAGTAGCGCTAACTGTTACCTTTCTGCTGCATCCTCCGGAGCTCCTCATCAGAAAAACCGGCCCAGCCGCTCATTTTACAGCTTCACACAGAAAACACCATGAAAACGAAAATAAAAAATGATTCATGTGCAAAATGTTATGATTACTGACTCAAGATAATCATTCTGAAACTACAAATTACCGACAAACTCTTTGAAGTTCTAAGCGCCGTCGCCATCTTTGTTTATTACTGCCACGTCAAGGACCCCAAAAAGACTTTGAAGCTGCAGATATCGCCTGAATAAAAAAAACCCAAAATAATAACGTGAAATCTAAATAAGAGAGGAAACAATTTTAGCCTCCCATCGACCTACACGTCACTGTTTTAAAATTAAAAATACTTTGAGCTACGCAAATAAATATGACTTTGTAGAGATAATACATCAGGAATATTTATGGTGCGCTACATACCCTCTCAGTGAAAGTTTTCTGAGCAACTGTGACTTTATGGTTCAGATTTAGTTTTAGATCGTGGTGTACTGGTATTTGAGCAGATAAACAGAAAAATTGTCACACTCTGTGAGCTTACAATAAAAGTTCTGATCGTTTCCAATATTCAATGCTAAAAAATATCCAAATAATTCAGGGTTTTAACCTTGTTTTTCACCAGATTTCTCGTCCACTGCTTGGTCCAGATTCGTCTGGTAGAGAGACTGCCTGTGTGTCAGAGGGGTCAGAGGTTAAATTGCCCAAAACAACCCAAGATGATCCAATGTGACCAAAACAACTGTCTTGAATTGAATCAGGAGTCTGCGCTTGTTCACACATTGCTACTTTCATGCCCTCAGAGCAGGTCCCACCTTTTACCACTTGGCAGGGTCTCTTTATTAAGAAAACACTAAAGCTTCTTATTCCTTTTAATGTCGGGCCCTTTTCTTGTGAGTGTCCCCTGTTAACTCACACACACACAGACAGCAGGCGTATCAGGTCTGGTGGAGGTGGAGGAGGTCTGTGGACAGGAAACAGGACAGAAGGTATTTCAGGACTGTTTCAGTAGGAAAGCAGAGTGCATGTGATTTGTGTGTTATTGCTTTCTTTCCCATTGTCATCCAGCACGCAGCATCACATACTGCCTTCATTCATCTCTGTATTCCATCATTAACATTTTGTATGGACGCCTTATTTCCCTCAGTAATTGGTCTGAGTGCAGACACGCAGCGTGTCTTTTTAACCTTGGCAGTGCTGAGGAGACGGAGCGATGCAAAAACAATGACCTCTGCTTGGCAACTAATAAAAACTGGCCTCCACATCTTTTTTGCATCTGGGGGCCAATTATGTGCGAGTTAAAAGGCGAAACACCTCAGGAGGGCATAAATCGCCGGCAGAGTGGAGACAGGGCCAGGCATGGAGGCCAGATGGCAGAGAGACAACCACTTTGGGTTCAGAGTGTGTTTTGCTGCCACGGCGTCGGGCCGAGGATGGGACGGCCTTGGATCCCTGATTAGGGAGCACCAGAGGGGAGCACATGGCTCATTACTGAGATGACCTGAGGAGGCACGTCAGGGTTGGAGGTGGGGGAAGTGTATAAACCCCCTGTAGGAGTGGGTGGTACTGATAGGAGAGAAGGACGTTAGTGTGATGACTGCGCTCAGTTCAGAAGTTCAGCGCGTCAGATCTGTCGTCCACGTGTGTCGAGACGCGTCTGGATCTCCAGAGAAAGTTAGTGAGAAAGTTTTCAGAAGGTAAATGAGACACAAGTGAAACAAAATACAGAAGTTATGTAAAAACCCTCGGATATCATCTTGAACATCTGATCCACAACTTAATCGTTAAAACTGTGAATCCATCAAAATCAACCTTATCAACACTTTAAAGGTCTTAACTGGTGTTTTTGAATATTGATCTGACATTAGCCTGTAGAAAACTAGAGCAACTCTCTTTGCTATGATTCACGTCCTTTATTGTGTTTTTCTCCTTAGCAGCTGCAGCTGAGGCTCATGGGTATTGTAGTATTTGCAGCCACATGCAAAAACTAAAAATACACAATCCCTCAGAAACAAGTTTAAATACCTCTGATATGATCTGACACAGTGGTAATTTATTCAGTTCCTTTAAAACAAATACACACATAAATAAAAACATAAGGGATTCAGTTAAAAAGAAAAACATTTTGGCCTCTTTATTCTGTAAAAGGGATCTGAGAGGTAATTTTCCTCTAATAGACGTTTGGCTGCTCGTGTCTGGGGATCCACTAACACGTGTGCGAAGCGTGCACGTCACCTCTGACCTGCACGCTCTCCGTGAAGACACGCAGCCCTCGGTGCTCAATCAAACAGGAAGTGCTGTGAAAAATAAACAGCCAATCCGAGGAGATGTGTATCAGAGTCAGAGCCTGAACCAAATTGAGGATGATTAGGGGTCAGGCGGGCGCTCGGAGCTGGAAGCTGGACCATCGTCTAATTGCTGTTTTAAAAAAAATCAGTGTGTCAGGTCGACGCTGACCCCCGGCCCCGGTCAGAGCGCCGCCTCTCCCCCTCCGCTGCTGCTCTGAATTTGTCCTTTAATTTCCATCCCTGACCTCTCGTCCCGCCATCTGCAGCCAGTTTGCAGCGCTAAGCGGCGGCCTGACATCATGCACGTCGTTTCCCTTTATCTCTCACTCTCCTCTGCCTCGCCGTCGGTCTCCCAGTTTTCCCTGTGTATTTCTCCGCCCTCCCTGTTTTCTCATTGACTCAGACATCTGTTTTATCTTCTGCCTCTGTTTCCTCCGTGCAGCCTTTCAGGAATAGTCCAAACTGTTCCTTGAAGTTTTAAGCTTTAACACATTTTGATTTTATTTATAAATTACACATATCTGTCAAGACTTTGAGAGATTGTATTTAATTTAAAAATAAGTTTCTGTGTATTTAGAAAGAATTTTCACCAAAGCCTGCGTCAGTTTCCATCCTCGTGCTCCAACATTTCCTGCAGGATCCTGGTGTTTTTATCACGTCTGCTTTCATGCAACAATCCGACCTCATAGTGCTGCAGAAGGTTGTCAGACCATCGCAACTAAGCGTCAGATGAGACAACTCAGATATGAAACTGATGAGCAGAGGATCAAATCATTCTTTGTAGTTACTTCTTTAGACTCCAGAACTGAATTGATATCAGCAAATCTCTAATAATTGTGCAAAAAAGCTAGTTATGATTTAATAATATGCCGTTTATGTTTCAATTCAATCTGAACTATTAGCCAGGAATCGCAGGAATAACAGACTCCAGGCAAAGCTTCACTTCAGGTTTTAACAGTTTTGGTGCTGATGAGGGTAAAGTGTCCATTAACGCTGTTAAAGCTCAAGGCTCCAGAATAAAGGCCACACCTGAGCTGCTCTGCCATCACGACCGTTCCCAGCAGACTTGGCTTTCAGTTTGTGCCGTGCCAACCCGACGCCAAGCCCTCTTAATGTTGTTGGAGGGTGTCCCTGATCCATGTGAACAGAGGTCTGTGCTGCAGACTGTGAGGAGTCCCACCTGTAAGGAGGAGAAACAGGACCCAACAATGCCTCCCTGTCTCACCTGCCTCCCAGCTCTGTTTCCCCTGGCAGTCCATTCAGCGCGTGGGCCCTTTTCTGCACGCCGGCGAGCTCTTTGGCCTGCGTTCAGGCTCTCGATGCATTTCAACGGGCCCTTCAGCTTCCTGACATCCAGACGTTTGGGCTCGACCCTGCAGCCGAGCCCCAGCTGCAGCCCGGAGCAGCGGGCAGGAAGGGATGGGTGAGAGTCAGGAGTCAGGAGCTGTCAGGTTGTGTTGAGGCAAAAATACAAGCAGTTCAATACGACACAGACAGAGCAGGGAGCGACTGCAACAAAAGGACGCAGAGGAAGTAGCACCAGTGGAAATAAGGAAGTGCATCAGAGCTGGCCTGAGGCGTCCTGACCACATCCAGACAGCCTGAACTCTCTCTGCTCCTCCGCGCCTTTGTTTAATGAAAATCATCTTGTTCAGCTCATAATAAGATGATTGTAGAGCTGTGGGTGTATTTACACTCTCCCCCTCTGCTCCCAGTGTTTGCGCTAAGCTAAGATAACTTAAATGACTATTTCCTGTTTATTACGTGGATATTAGGACGTTTTCCACCTTTACTGGACAGAGTGAGGTGCAGATGCAAACAGGAAACTGGTGGGGACAGATGATACAATACATAATATTGTATGCATGTTAGCATTTGGCTAACAGACAAGCATCCGTCGTGTCTGCAAACAGTTGATCCAACATGTAAAACCACAAGCTCCTCAAGTCCAGGGTTGAAACAAACGTTTGGACTTTGGACAGAACCAGACAAGCTGTTTCCGCTTGGCTCCGCTCTTCATGCTAAGCTAGGCTAACCTCACTGCAGCTAACACACAGACATGAGATTGATATCTTCTCTCGCTCTCGGGGAACTCAGGGGAACTCGAGCCGCAAAATGAAATATTCCTTAAGTTCCAGTGTATTTAATTCTTCTGGTGCACATTTACACATTTGGAGATGTGATTAGCAGTTAATCAAGTGTTGCTCCGGGTCTGCTGTGACGAAAGGGACAGGGAGCTGGAGGCACTTGTCGATGGCGGCAGGTTATTGGCTGGAGAGGGGCGTGCATTGCTGCGGACTGACCCTGGCTGAACCTGAGCGAACGCAGTCAGAAAGTTTGGGACTTTTTTAAACAGGCAATCACACGTGATGACAACTGATTCATTAGTCCTCCAGCTTTGCCCAGAAATCCCCATAAAAAGACCTCGATCGAAGTCTCGTAGAAGCTCATTAAGAGGGAAAATGTGGTCTCGTACACCCGGGCTCAAATAAAGATACAGCTGTCTCCAGCATGGCCTCCAACAATTTGGCTGCCGAATCAGATTCTTAATCAAATTATTTTTAGCTATGGCACATTTAATCCGCCGTTGTTTTATTCATTAGCCGTTCCACGAATTTATTGTGGCTCTGGCGGCCTCGCTGTCTCTCATCTCAGCCATTTCCCAGAGTGTAACACACACACACATCTGGTCCCAATCAGGGCGAGGCAGAGGGGGAGAATGCCTATTAGCAGCCTCTGGCATAGGTACGCAGTACAGCGCTGCCCCGTCTCCCCCGTCTCCCCCGGAGTTTCTGGTAGCCTTGTGTTGTGTACGAGCTCGCGCTGAGCTCCTCGGCCACGCCCTTATTACCTGATTTCATTACGAGCAGCACAAAAAGACGAGGAGTCGTGGATTCGGGGCTTTTTACTGGCAGCGCTGGAGGTAAGGAGCCCCCGCTGAGAGCAGAGTATGGAGATTTATGGCACAGACGTGCCGGCCGAGCCTCGGCCCAGTTAATCGCATTAAACCCAAAGTATGTGTCGTGTTTGTGGATGTGCAAAGCAATAATGAGTCATTGTTCCAAACAAACAAACTAAAAAAGCTGCGATAATCAGGCTAATTTATGACCTCCACTTGTTTTTATGATCTTCATAAACAATTACATAAAACTGATTTGATTACTCTCAAAATCATATTTTATTAATGTCACTGGATCGGAGATAGAAAACAAGACGAATGTGGGCTGAGAGCAGAGCTGTGTGTTTTCAAGATGAGCGGAGAGGATTCCTGTAAACAGGCTTTTATTTCAGCAGCAGCCAGTCGGTGAAAAGATCCCGGCGCTGAAAACATCTGCTGCATTTCAAAGAGTCTCCACTTGTTTTTTGGTTTTTCGTGCAGATCAGCGGATCAGCGGGGCGGAAGAAACCATCAGGACACGTCGGGAACCGAATCCAAGGAATGAAAGTCTTGATGGTGATGAACTCTCGACCCCGAACAACCACCGTGACCAAAACCACAACCACACACATAATTCATCCCCCAAAGTCCTTAAACAAGAGAACAGGACCGAATGTCCTCACGTTCCGTCCTCAAGTGTCTTTATTCCTTCATTTTAATTTGACTGTAACCTCCAAAAATATCCCGCGGCCTCACTTTAACACAACTGTCCTCAGATACATCACATTTCCTGTAAATGTCCTTGTTTCCCCAAACATCCTGACTTCCCAGTCGGTCTCAGCTTGTCCCTCATTGTCCTGTTTGTCCAATAGTTTCCATACATTACCATAATGTCCTCTCTTCCCAAGAAATGTCCTAATTTTTCCAAAATGTCCTCACATCATGTTTCCTATAAAAGTAAAGATTGCGTTTCAACTATCCTCATTTTCCAGTTTATTTTCAATTTTCCATTATTTTTCCAACTTCCCAGAATTGTTCTTTCCAAAGCGTCCTAATTTTCCGATTCAGTCCTTACTTTTCCAAAATAACGATCCAAAATGTAAACAAATGTCCTCAGTATACCACACGTGTCCTCTCATACACCACACTTTCTGTAAATGTCCTTGTTTTCCCCAAACATCCCGACTTCCCAGTCGGTCTCCACTTGTCCCTCGTTGTCCCGACTCTCTAATATATCCAAATATCCATTTTTACAAACTTCCCATTTTCTAAAATTGTCATTATGAAACATAAAGTGTTTGTTTCATGATGTTGTTGGGAACTTAGGACATTTCCCAACAACGTCTTCCCCTTTTGGAGATATACACACTTTTCCTATAGAGTGAGGAACTCTTTCCAAAGACCCTCGCCTCCCAGCTGGGCTCCACTTTTCCACTATTTTCCTGATTTTCCTTAGTGAAACCAAGCAAATTGTGTTTTTTAGAAATGCCTTAACTTCCCAGTACGATCCCAGCCTTCCATAATTGTCCTTCCTCTTGTCATTTTCCTAATTTTCCCCGAATTTCCCCAAAAAATAAAATTTCCTCTCTGTCCAGTCTTCCTTTTGGAAACCAAGAAAGCAAACTGTGTTTTTCAGAAATCTCCTAACTTTCTAATTTTATCCTCACTTTCTCAGAAATAGCTGAACTTTGACAACATCTGCGTTTTTCAAGATTGTCCTCGCCTCGCAAAGACGTCTTCCCTCCTGGAAACGTCCGCCCGTTTCCAAAAAATTTGTGTTTTTATATAAAATATAAAAATGTTTCTTCCTCTGTTACTTTCCAAAATGTTCTCACTTCTCTTTTGTATAAATGGAAAAAGCTTAAGTTTCACAAAAGCTTCTGTCAGATGGAGTTAATGCAAATTACTCGCATTAATTACATTTACTCGAGTATTTCATTGCGACGTCTTTCATTCGGTCGATCTTAAATATCGGTCCTTCCTTCCTTCACAACTCAAAAACCCTTTTCTCAGTGAGTGTTTTAATTTTATGCACTTTTCAGATGTAATTAAGTAAAAAAAAAGTGTTTTCATTGAAACTGAATATTTCCACTGTCGCTCTGCAGCTCGCCACCTCCGTGCAGGAGGACGTCCACCGTCGCCGCCGCTACTTGCTGAGCAAAAGCCAGGAAAGGGTATCTGAGGAGATGGTGAACTGAAAGAGGGATGCAGTGTTTGCTGTCTCACACACACACACACACACACACACACACACTGATCGAGATATCCTCCCACAACACACAGTTAATCAGATCCAGGGACGGAGTCGCCGAGCTTTTCCCCCAGAAACCGCCTCCATACTTTGTGGCTCTGATTCTAAACAGCACGATGCGTTTTGCTCCGGGTGACGGATTCCTGAGCTGCATCATCGGACCACAACAGGCCAGCTGATACCAGGGGGGACTGGGAACATGGTGGTCTGATGCCATGGGAACCAGTACCAGAGATCAGCAAACTCACACACAGGCACACACACAGTCAGACTAGACGCACTTAGGTACACATCATGCAAACATACGTGCACACACTCATGTCAGAAGGAGGCAGATGCTTGTCCTGTTCCCGGGTTGGTTGCACCACGATGAAAGTGAAATGTTGTGGTTTTGTTTGTTTGTTGAATGTCATTGTGTCACTTTGCTCCAGTTTAAACTCATATCGTGTGTTTTGGTCGCAGTAGAGGTGGGTGCAGCCTCCAGACACCCCCCCCCCTCCCCTGCAGCAGCATCTTCCACACCTCCTGAGGCGCCGGGCCAGATGAGATGCTTAACCTGGGTCTACACCAGGGTGTGCTGCCAGTCGGATGTGGCTGGAAAATTCACCCGAGCACGGCGCCGAGGAGGCGTCCGAGGAGCATTGACTTCGACGTGAAGTCTGAGCTCCTGCACTGTGAGCACACTGAAGGTAACAGCAGATTACACACAAAGAAATTCCAGAAATTCCCAAAAAACAACAGAAAAATGTGCAAATGTCTGCAGCTGTGGTCCTCCCTGCAGACAGCACTGGCATCATGATTGTGTTGTTCTCGTAAACCGGGAACGCCCCGAGTTATTCCCCTGAAGTCCGAAACTCAGACTTAATGTTGGTCCACAGGCCAAAAAACACCTTTCTGCTGCACAGTTGAGCTGGAATAGATATGAAGATACAGGGTTTCCTTAAAGTAAAATCAGGGAGACATCATATTTAAAGAGCAAAACTGAATAAAAATGATTTAGTTCATAAATAAATCAGGCAAAGATTAGGGCAGCCCCACCAAAGACACATTGAGCTGAAGATCATTCCTGACCTACACCGAAAACATGAGAAATGTTTAAAAAGACAATTATCAGTTTATTAATATGAGAAACTGGGAAAATAGTTAAAAATGAACAAACTTGTAATATTACTTTAACTTAATCTCACAGATTTAAGCTTTTTATAAGATTTCTTCCTGAAAACTCATTTAATTCTTCCATTCATTGAGCGCTAACTGCTAACCGCTAACCGCTAACTGCTCCTAACTAACACCTGAAATTAGCATTAAGGGTAATGGTGCCGATATGTCAACAAACAACCAAAACAACAAAACAAACAGGAAGATGAACCGTGTCAGACTGAGTGATGAAAGCAAAACCGTGTGATTATCAGGCTAACAGAGAGTTAGCATGTTAGCATGGCGGCGGACACACACACTCAGCTGCGTGATAGGAGCCGTGTGTGTGATCAGGACCCGTGTGTGTGAACAGCCTTCACAGTGAGCAGCCGTCGAGCACAATAGACAGCCGGGTAATTTGATTTCTGCCGTTTTTGTTTATCTAATTTGAGTTACGGCCTCATAAACGTATCTGCTGTCGCCACCGCAGCCGTTTTTCTTAACGCCCGTCTAAATTTATTCACCAAACGAGGCGTTTGAATCTGCGGCCAGGCTCTTTCATCAGCACGTCTGCTGCTGTCGATCGTTTCTCTGAGAGCTTGTCCCGTCTCTCGAGTCTGTCTCCGCTCTCTCGGTGACATGATTGCCGCCGCACCACATCAGAGCCCCCCGGCGCCGTCACATGCCCCCACATTTAACGTAAACACGGGGGGGTTGCCATGGCGAGGCTGCCCCTGTTCGTGCCCGCTTTTTCTTTCCCATCATCATCAATATCAGGCACCTCAAACGTTACACAACACCCAGCTTTCCACCGCAGCGCCTGCCAGAGCTACACAAGCCTCACTTATTATCCACGCCAGTCAAACGCTCCCGATGCGGCATTTCTGTGGAAACGTCAGGCCGGCTCTGCTGGATGTGACCTGGGCTGACTCCCTGGCATGCTTTCACTCTCCCAGGGCTCCGGGGGCTGCACATTAATGCAGATACATTAAAAAGATGCCTTTTATGTGTCTTTTCCGAGTGTTTTCTCCCAAACAACCGAAAAACAGCTAAATCTCCTGCGCTCCCAGCAGCATCTGGTTCAAACATGGTGCGTCCGGCCTCTCGGCGAGCTTTGTTCTGTCTCTCTGTGATCTTTTATTTAGTTTTTTTCTTAAAAGACAGCCAATCACACAGTTACAGGTGTTGTCAATAACGTCTTATATGTCTGTGGTCGACCATCGTGCATCAGCGACTTCATGAAGCTCAGTCCGCACGACGATGTGACGCGTAGGAGCGTCTGATGTGACCCATAGTGGAGCGTCTGTGAAACACAGGGTCGCTTTCCATCCTGATCAGCTCATTTATTAATTTTTTTGCAAAAGATGCAAAGCAGCAAAAATCCACATTTGCATTTTGTGAACTGTTTTCCCGCCGTCGCTGGGACAAAATCTGATGTTGACCTGAAACCAGGTGATGCCAGCATCACCAACATCTGCACGCTTGCAGTTTGGATTTGCTGCAGTAACGTCATCACTGCACTCATGCAACTAAAAAAACACCGTTTTTAGTGCAACCCAGCAACTTTTGGTGCAACAGTCTGCACCAACTCACATTGCTGCCGCTTCACGTTGTACCGTTAATGACCTGAGGCTGAGGGCTGAGTTATTGCTGTAAAGTCATGTTTCACGTCGTGCTCCTGCAGAGTTCTCCGGTCTGGATTAATGGTGGGACTGGACTCTGCGTTGCGCCTGCTGGTTCGAGAAGGGACGTGAATCTCTGATCTCTGGCGTCCATGTTGTATTTGCTTCCCTGCTTTCCGGCGATCTCCTCTGAAGAGCGATGGGCGTTTAAGGTGTCGTCTGCCTCTGCGTCCGTGTGAACGTTCGCTCTCTCTGTTGCAGCCTCTTGTCTCTCATCACGTGGGTCCCCTGGAGCCCCGTTAAGACGCATGTGTTTGTAATTACATCTCGCTCTCGCCACCAGTGACACAGAGGTGCCCTGGCACACAATCACTGGCAGCCAGCGCCTCTGCCCCCTCCCAGCCCCTCAGCAACCCGCCACGCCAACCCCCCGTGCCCAAAATAGTTTAACGAGCAGTGTTTTAATGCCTTTATTATGGCAGAAACTGGCACCGTGCAGCAAAGCGTCATGCCACGCCGCCCCCACCTCAGCTCGCTAACTAACCGCCAGAGGTAATAGCGAGCGAGCGCCCTGCCCTCAGGACTGGGAGACATTTAAAGCCTGTGTTGTGCTATTTAGTCTTTTTAATATGCTAACCGGTAACCACACACTCCTGCACGCACCCACCTCTGCGTACAGCTTACTTGCATGCAAAAGCGCGTTCATCACGCACAAACACACACAGCTGTGCAATCAGGCATCCTCGGGGGCAGTGATTTACTACCCGGGACTATTTTATTAATTTAATTACACATTTACAATCATTCTTCTCAGAGGAAAACAGGGAGAAAAGTGCTGCCTGTGTGTTTTTGTGCGGAGGCAGCCAAACCTTGTTTTATTTTATGGCCGAGAGAGAAAGATGTTGTTTTATTTTACGAGCGGCCTCGAGGTTTCCTTAATGTGTTAGAAACACAGAGGGTGTGTCCTGTAAAGCGCGCGGCTTTAATGCTCTTTCTGTTTGTTTGGTTTCTTCTCTTTAAATTCCCACCCGCCCGCCGGGGGAAACAATCACTCACCGTAAAACAAATCGGCAGGCTTTTTATTTTTTCTGCTTTCATTTTTCAAAACCAAGCTGTCCGTCAAAGGGAGGCTGCTCCGGAGTCAGTGCCGGGTCTTCATCCCGGAGCAGTGCGGGATCTGCTTTCTGTTCCACCGTGTCATTATTATAAACTGCGGATCAAACCGGACCATTAGTCTGTGTCAGACGGTTTCCCACATGACGGGAATAAAAAACGAGCTGTTGCTGCTTCGGGTGGCGGCGGGCTGAGAGATGAATATTTGCAAATTTCATCCCTGAAAGAGGGAAAAAGAAAACCCTCTGTCACAGCCATGAGCCGCGTGACAAACCGTGAAATAATACAGAAACACAGGAGAGCTGTTCGGCAAAGCAGCCGGGGCCACTGAAGGATATTCACCCCGAGAGGTTTATTTAGACTCCTGCAACAGTTTGACCGGTTAATTCATTCTTCACACTAACTCCGGAGAAACGTCAAATTCTGGATTTTAAAAGCAGCAAACTGGAGCCGAGGAGGCTGCTGAGCTCAGATGAAGCAGCTTGTAACGTGTGAAAGTCAGAACTTTGTTACTGTGCATTAAAAAAACAAGCGATGAGAAGCCGAACGGCATGGGAACGTGATTCTGAGCGATGCATAAAATCAGATCATGCAAAGACAAACGAGCAGCGGCGAGTGCTCTCACTGCGTTTCAGATCGGTGCTTTGCTCCTCTGGTGAACGCTGATACCTCAGGAGCTCCGAGTTCAGTTGAAAACACGCTGCTTTTTAAAGACTCGTGTGGTTTTTACGTCACAGGTTGTGTGAACGGAGCCGAGGCCGCGCTCTTGTCAAGGAATTTGACAGAAACAAGTCCCGGTTTTCTTGACGGGAACACGACCGGACTCGTCAGAGCTTTTAACTCGGTCCCTGTTTCCCTCAAATCGCCGTTCCAAACCTCTCAAGCCGCATTAGCACGTGTCGATACGACAACAGGGTTTGACAGGTGAAGTGCTCGAGGAGGTTCAGATACGAGCGTCTTACGGGTGGGAGCAGGGAAGTGAAGTTGCGGCGTGAGCGGATCGTCCTGCAGGCGTTCTCGCTCCCTCGTGTCCTAATCTCCAGGTACCAGATCTCAGCTCTGCGCCAGGTCGTGACCTTTAGCTGGGGCGTTAGCGGGCGAATCACGCCAATCATCTTTCCACCTTTTCTCTTCGGGGCCGGTCAGATACGCCGTCGTTCGCATGCACGGATCTGTCGTTAGCATGTGGCCGTGAGCGCTCAGGGAGGTTCGTCTGCGGTGGAAAACATCAGTCAGCCGCCAGCGTCTGACAGAGCTCATTACTCACGTTACCGGCTGACGATGGCAAGGAGCCTCGGCCGCGAGTCAAGACATCCAGCATCGCCTGTTATTTGGGCCGGGGCAGAACACACACGCACACACAGACGCGGCTGAACACAGCCAGCGTGGCCACCAGGAATGTGTTTTTTTGCCTTATTTCTGTTGACGTGTAGGAGCGGCGAGGGAGAAGCATCTGTCTTCGTTTTCCCCGAAACTCAATCTGTGCAGAACAAGCCTTAATGCTGTCATTACACGTACTGTCTTATTGCTGCAAATCAAACCCACGGCGCTGGAGCCGGTAACAGATACGGCTGACAGTCACTGTGTGTGTGTGTGTGTGTGTGTGTGTGTGTGTGTGTGCAGAGGGGGGCAAAATCTGCACAAAGGGCAGTTCTTGTACTCACAGGGTCGGGGGTTCATATGGGATAAGGGGCATCTGGCACTAAGACAAGTCAAGTGGGAGTGGGGTGGCTTTGGGTGCACTTCACCAATCACAGGGGCAGGTAGGCCAACTGAACAGGCACTAGAGGGCAAGTTGGACCAATCAGAGGGGCAGAAAGGGTAAAAAGAGTGGCACTCAGGTCCAGAAGGGCAACTAAACCATCAAAGTCCTGATTAAAGGGCGCATGCAGATGGGTGCTTAGGCTGACCAGAGGGGCAAACAGAAGCCAGATGTTAAATCAGTCATTAAAACAATTAAAAGCAGAAACGTGTCAAATCAGAGCAGGTAGAGGGTAACTGACACCGGGGGCAAGTAAGCCTCACCTGCTCACATGATTAACAGGTGGGTCACATGGGGTCAAACCACATGAGCACTTTAGCATCTGAGCCACTGAAGGGGCATGAAGCCCAGTAGGTGAGGCAACATGACCAACATGCAGGGGCACTTTAAGGTCTTCTGGGGCAACTGAGGAGTATTTTGCCCCCTGAAAAAAATGAAAGCCCCCCCCCACACACACACACACAAACACTGTGTGATTGCAGCAAACTGTGACACCTGCTAATACTCACGTCTGCTCCTGAGCATGAGCAGCTATGCTCCCGCCGCCGCCACCACAGCCGCCGCCGCCGCCACCGCCGCTTAGCTTTGTACAGCAAGTGGGCTAACCTCTGGCCCGCAGAAGGCCGATTATTACAAGAATCTAGCTTAATGAAAACAGGCACACACACACACATTAAGCCGTCACAGGAAGAATGACTTGCAAACGGAGATTACAGCATCCTCCGTGAGTCAGATGTGCGATGTGCTTTACGAGGACGAGGGAAAACAAAAACACATGGATCCACTTTGATTTTTATAAACGGAGGATCTGTTGGCTTAACGGTGTCCAGGGTCGTGACACGCACATGCACAACACACACGCACACACACACACACACACGCATGCATACACTCTCTGAACCCATAATCAGATCTGAAGCCCATTTGTGCCATAAAGTATTTATGATCGCACACACAGATATTCCTTATTCAGCATGGGAAAGTGTAGATTAGAGTGTGTGTGTGTGTGTGTGTGTGTGTGTTACAGGGAGGGCAGGGGGGTGGGTTCTGAATTAGACCATAATTGAAAACAAATCCACATAGTAGTTTTCCTGGAGCTGTAATGAGGTTAAGTCAGCGTTCGCCTGCCTCACTGCGTCAGTCACAGTGAGGAATCATGTGAGACGGAGACGCGCGAGTCGCTGCCCTGCGCCCTGGCTGCTCCTCTGTCACGGCAGAATAAAGCCAGCATCACACCTCATCCATCCCAGAGCTGGACAGCTGCCACACACACACTCACACACAGGGCTGGCCCCGGGCTTTAGAGGCACATGCGTCTATACGTCTGGTGCAGCGTCATTCTGATGAGAGGTGCAAATAAACAGAAGCACTGCAGGAATGTGGCTCAGCTGCACCAACGTCACTGTTGTTATTATTGTTATTTATTACATGTATTTAAGTAAATACATTTATCCTGCAGCAGAATGTTTGACAGAGCTCCAGGGCTTATCAGCGTCTGCTTTGCAGCTTGTTATTCCACCGCCTGGAACCTGTGCTCTGGTGAAATAACGCATCTTAAAGAGTTGCATGACATCATAAAGTTGTCTTTTTTAAAATGCGACAGGAAGCGTGAGACGTTGACACCACAGCGAGTTCAGATCTTAAATCAGTTGATGATGTGATGTTTAGCACTGCACCTTAATGACTGCATGTGTGTGTGTGTGCATTGCGTGTAAAGCCTGAGCCAAGTGGTAACACATCACACCGCCGGGAGTGTGTTCCTTGCCACATCTCCTCGGCGGTGCAGGATCCTCCGCTCAGTTATATTAAACCGCGGCGCGGTGCGGCATCATGGGAAACCTACAAGGTCTGGCAACCTCGCAAAAGCGCAGCCGTGCCTCCTTATTTCAGCAGAACAAAAGCTCCGAGCTGTCAGAGAGCACCCATCTGGAGCGGCAGAGAGAGGCTGCATTGTTCTCCCTCCCTCCACCTCTCCTCCGCGACCCCATCTTCCTGTTGTGCTGGCTTGGCAGCGAGCAGGGGATTTTTATTTTGGTTTCTCTGCTGGAGGTCAGAGTTCCCTGGGATGTGGAATCAGAGGAGACGTTGCCATGTTTCCCCCTCCCTCATTTTTCAACCTTCCCAGCAGTCCCTGTGGGATAGCCAGCAGCGCATTTCATCTTCCATGAGAAATGGCGCAGAGCTGCGCGGCAGAGGCGGCGCTGCGCTATCACACGGCGCGCTGAAAGGCCTGTGCAAGCACGCAATCCCACATATGATGCGTAGGGAAAGCGTGTGAGCGAGCACATGTGCTGCTGCAGATGATTTCACACACAGACTCTGATGTTGCTCAATGCTCAGAGTTTGTTTAATGAGCTGATGTTTGTGTGTTTCACTCGTCGAGCCGAGCACAGATGCAATCAGTTCACGGTGAAACCAACCGAAAGTCAACTTTGACCCCGTTGTTCAGAGCTCCTCTCAGGAACACGACTCCACCGCAGACAGTCGGCGTGTACTGCACCGCCCGTTCACCGCACCGCCCGTTCACCGCAGACAGTTTGCTCCGCCCTCGACCATTAATATCAGTGTGGACGATGCTGCAGTTAAGCTGCTGTGTGAAATGTTATCACAACTAATGAGAGTAATGGCTACAACTACAAGAGTGTGTGTGTGTGTGTGTGTGTGTGTGGGTGGAGGTGATGGAGCTGTTTACATCATTATCTTCCTGGGCTGATGGACGAGAGGCCTCGAGACCCTTTTTCCTGCGAACACAGTCAGAGCAACAACGCGTCGCGGCGGAGCCTCTGTCCTCTGCACGAGTTTTGCACGTGAGTCATGGCAGACATGTTTTGATGACACACCTGCGCGTGATGCCAGGTGAGCATGTGACGCGGCGCTGAGTGGGCTGCACAAATGCATCCGTCAGCAGAAGCCGCGGCGGGCAGACAGACAGCGCGGTGACGCTGCCTTGTTGTTGCAGCAGAATGATGAGTCATTAACTGTTTTTTAGACCCCCCCCCCCCCGCACGGTTCAGCCTGGCTGTTCACTGCAAGGTTGCGGTGATGGGGGGGGGTTAATATTTTCCGTGCACTGTGTCCAGGACATTTACAGTTGGCGTCAGGGTACGCTGTTGGTCTGAGGGGAGGCACTTTGAAGTGTTTGCGGTTTCGCCACATCTGCAGGCAAGATGTGCGCACGGGGCTGGGGGCAAAAGAGGGGGGCGTTCGGGGGAGTGGAGGGAGGAGGCTGCTCAGAGGAGGGGGTGGAGAGAGTTCCTGTCGGTGCTCCTAATGTCATGTGACAATGAACAACATCCCTTAACTCTTTCCAAGGATCGCTCGGTGGATGGGAGCGGCGGTGGCGGCGGCGCTCGTTAAACTCTCATTTCTAACAGGCTGATGTGTGCAGCGAGCGCGTTTAACTGTGGAGAACAGCGTTTTGTGTTTGTGTACACACACACACACACCGACATGGATCCCGTCCACAGGAAGAGGAGGATCCTGCACCAGGCGAGGGACTTTCCCAACGTGTGCGTTTCATGTCGTCAGGGAGGCGTCTGTGCTGCGATGCTGCTGAATGCGTCACATCGCTGCAGCGCTCAGGCTCAAAACAAGCTGATGAGACGCTCGTTACTGAGTTTGGTTCGCACTCTCTAAAAATAGCCGACAAAAGCTATAAAAGGAGAATCCAAACATCAGCATCATGGGTTTAAGAGTCCAACCACAGGGCAGGGGTGAAGCCAGGGTGGTGCCTCGGTGCCCCATTAAACCGTACCGCGGCCCCCGTTAAACCTCCCGTCAGACGTCGTCCCGTCTCGCTCTGCTCGTCCTCTCCAGTGCCGGAGCTTCGCCCCGCGAGCCGCCAAAGCAAAGTGGAGCGTCTATGCAGAATTAAGCCCCGCCGCAGGGACATCGGTTTAATCATCAGTTTATGGCGCTGGATTTCGCTGAGCCCGTAGTCGCCGCGCCCACAAGTATTTTCACATTTCATTAGCTCGCGGGTTTTGCCAGGGTGGCGGCCAGAGCAGAGGGAGGCGGCGGTGAGCTGGTGTTGATCCCAGCGTTGGAATTCTTTATTTTCCACACTTTCATTCCCGCCATATTCCTCTCCCTCCCATGCTCCCAGACGCCGGCGCTGCCATTTGCAGCCATTATTAAAGTCATATTTCACAGCTTAGTTCATAAAATCACTCAACTTGCTTCAAATTAGTAGGATTGCTCCCCCCCTCACCCCCCCACCCCTCCCCCTCCTCACCCTCCTCCTCCGCTCCCTCCCGGCTCCTCGTACAGAGCGTCAGGGAGAACGATTGGCGGTGGATTTGACAGTTCCTGCCATCGAGCCGGGAGCTGCCATCTCAGGTCGGGATCGCCGGAGCTCACATCAGGCTCAGGTTTGAGTCTCGGCTCCTGGTCACATGGCGGCAGATTTCCTCGCACCATAAATACTGTGATGAGTGAGAGTGTGTGAGCGTGACCGAGCCACTGCCTGCACAGACATGTAGGCTCCCCGCTGAGGCGTTCACTGACCTGCTGCACGCTGCAGATTTACCAAACTTTTGCGCACGTGCTTCGTTAAATCCTTTAAATGAGAATAAATAATAATTAGATTTGATGTAATCAGCAAATCCTTTCAATGCTTCACTGCTTTAGCTCACTCTGAACATTCAGATCCGCTCATTTCAGCTGTTTCACTCACTGTAACCCTCCTGCTCAGCACAGACTCAGTTAGCGTGTCCTCAGCTGTGGGTGGAGACCAAATCAGAGCTAAAAGCGAGTGTTGGCTCCACTGCCGTGCTGCATGGTTGCAGCGCTGCAGAATCATCAGTCAGACTTTAACTACCTGATCATCAGCTGCGTGGCCTGAGGCGCAGACGTTTAGCCCGTAGCTGCTCTGTCGTGGAAACGCAAACAGCTAAATCTTCATAGATGATGCAGGGCTACATGTTAGAGAACCTGCAACACTCGTCACTCGTTATAATCAGCGTCAGTTCATGTCACGTGACCTTGGCCGCACTGACACACACTAACCTGGCGACTCGATGAAGGAGCTGCAGATTCAAACTGTCGCCTGTGTTTCCCTGCAGAGACGCTCGATGGAGGTAAAAGGTTCTCGTGTCACATTTAATACGTTCACTGCGCTGTGTGCAGCTCGTCACGCTGCCCCCAAGTGGACAGATAAACAACTTCCAGGAGCATCGTCATTAAAGTGCAGCTGAACACAGAGCGAACAGTCAACCCTCCACATGTGATTTCACTTGTTTCGCATCTTATTTACCTGTGAGTCACAAACCTTCGTTCTGCTTGTTTTCCTGATCCTCCCTCACTTTCCCTTTTAACACCTCTGGATTTTTCCTTTAATTCTCTCATATGTGCGACTAAATAAACAAACAAATAAACCTTTTGCAACTGTTTCTCGATAATAAAATGCAAAAAAGAAGGTATTTCCTGTCCACACCGGTCTGAATATGTGCTGTCGACTGTGAACGCTTTGATTTGCAGTTGGCATCACTTATCATCTCGGCTGCACCGTAGACGTCCTCCTTCCCGGGAACAGTCGGCCCACGCGAGGGGCAAATTGCTATTAGGTTTGACTGAAAATGTCGCCATGTGAGTCCAATAAAGTCCCCCTCTCACATCTTAACCGCCGGGTGTTTCAATGTTCCCCTTGTATACAAGCCCAGGAACATGACTGAACAATGTCTCCCTCCATCATAAACTCCTTTAGTGTGGTCTTAAAAAGTTCACATCCTGTTTTCCTCCGAATGCAAACACCCGGCTTGAGGTTGAGGATCTTCGAGCGGCTCATAAAAAAACAAAAAAACCATCCGAAGCTTAAAAAGATGCTGCAGCTCTTTCCTGCGTGGGAGGAAGAGAATAAGGAGTCGTTTCAGACTGAAAGAGGCGTTCACTGTCTCTTCCTCTGCTCGTGTAATTGAAGCTCACACATCAAAACTGTCCTCGCCAGAAAAACAACAAACGCCCAAAATTACTCATATTTTTGTTGATCTGAGCAGCAACCTCTGCGAACGCAGAGTTTGAATCTGTGAGAGCTGGTTTTTGACTTCCCACCACATTTATTTGATAAATTCAGACTTTAATGATCCGCAGAGGACGGCAACACCTTTTCTAACCGTCCACAGTCGCTCTGATCTAAACCAATCAGCTCTTATAACCACAAAGACGAAGGGTCATCAAACCAAACAGGGTTTCCTCAACTAATTAAACCTGCATGAGTCACTGCTGATGTCATCGGGCGGTCATCAAAATGGTGGCATCAGGTTAGAAAACACTGGTGTGGGTCATTCAGGAGGCAGCGACAAACAAGCTCTGACACAATATCATCAACTCCAGGACCAATGACCTGCTTTTACCGGAGCTTTCAGCTGTGACACATTAGCTTCAGGAGCATTAAGAGTATTTTAGGCAAACTGCAGCTTTCAACCTCAAGATCGAACTTTGGTGAACGCGAGGGGACGCACCCGGTTGCAGGACGGAGACGAGGAGCAGCAGCAGGCAGGTCAAAACCAGTCCAGCAGTCCAACGTGCAGACGAATAAGTTAAAAAAGCAAAATAAAAGTCCATAAAAGCAGAAATCTGAGGAGCACAGGAAGACGACAACACTTCACAGGAACGTCAGCACACGAATGAAGACGAGGTGAAACCACTGAACCAATTAACATTTAAAGCCATGACGTTAAGGCAGCGGGAACAAAGGGTCCAAATGAACTACAGGTAAAATTAAAACAGCCGTCTCCATGGCAACTGAGCTGGCTGCATCCACCAATGAAAAGCTGAGTGCTCCAGAGACAAAGGTGTGATGTTGACCTGAGATCAGGTACCACTGACCACTGGCTGCAGCTGCAAGCGAGCTGCCAACACATGCAGCGTGAACTCGCTCCTGCAGATGTGTTTCATGTCAACGTGTGTGTTGTGTCATGTGACCTCTGCAGCTCATCCAGTTTGCAGCAGTCCCAGGTTCTCCCACGCTGCACTGCTCGTCTGCACCCTGCTGGAGCCCGATTCAAGAGCCTGTCACCCGACTAAGGTGCAACATCCAGGGTACAGTCGAGCTAAACACCCCGCTGGCCCCCGGTGCTACAGCCTCACTACAAAGACGTCCAGTCGACCTTTTCTGAGCATCTAAACATCTCAGTTTCAGTTTCAGTTGATGCACCTGCGTGATTCTCGCAGTTTTTAGTTTTCATTCCCGTGGTTGAATGAACTTACTGTCAGTCGTTTTTGTATGAAAGGCAAAGCAGGCGTTTCAAAGTGCTGTCATCTCGGTTAATGTCAAACAGAGCAAAACAGGATAAAAGGCAGCAGCGCGGGAGAATCGAGTGTTGGCTGCTGAGACTGTCTGCAGGTCCGTCCCTGCGAGCGACCTCTTTACACGCAGTCATTTCATTCATTGTGAGTATAACACATTTGATTAGTGCAGCTTTAATAAGTGTTTTGCTTCATGATAACCGCACCTTCACCGCGCTGCAGCTGTAATGCGGGAACATTGTGGGAGTAATTGATTTAGAAAATTGGCAGTAAACATTCGGAGGCACTGCCAGTGAATCTGGCTTTTTACAGAATTGTCCAATTACAGCAGTTTGGAGAGTGGGCTGCAGAAATGGCACACACACACAAACCAGGCTCCACAAAATCAAATTGAATAATAAACTGTTGGCATCAAACCGCAACTTATTATGAAGGCCGAACCCCCACCGGCAGAAATGAGCTCTGCCTCCCGAGATCAAGAGACAGGAAATACCTGCGCTGAAGGGCCGACTCTCTCAGGTCCCAGCAGATTTACTGGAGCAGCTAATGGCTCCAGCAGCGGGGCCTGGGTCTCTGCCCTCCTCCTCATGAATACATCACATCACACTCACACAAGGGCTAAACACACACATGCACGCACACATGCACCGCAGCAGCAAACCTTACTCAGGTTCAAGAAACGTCCTGCAAAATGAGCCGAAAGCTGAAAGTAAAGAAGCGTTGACGAGCGTTTTAAATGAAATCCAATCCAGGAAGTTCAGTTCAGTGACAGATCGGTTGGGTCTGCAGGTTGAGCAGACGGAGACGCTGCACAGAGGTTCATTAAAGTTTGTTCTACTTCAGAAATTTATCTCAGGGGCGTTTGTTTTATCTTTAATCGAGGCGATTACGAGGTGAACAGGATAAACACACGACACTGTCTCACAGAGCCGACTGTGCATGTGCAGGTAACCTCCTGACTACCAGTAGTTCAAATTTGTCCTCTGTGAGGACATTTTTAAACCTGAATATCTCCCACCCACTTTATACTACTGAATTAACTCCTTTTGCTATCTACAGAGGACATTTAGGGCTTTTCAATGATACCAAATGTGAAGGGGTGTGGCTTTGGTACCTTACAAAGATTGGGGAATTTTAAAAAAAATGTATTGGACAATATTTTTTTCCTGGTAGTCAGGAGGATATGTGATTGGCCTCTGAGCTGCATTGCACTGGACACCCTTGCATCTTTTGCCAAATCCCTCCATAGCTGAGTACTTCCTATTGTTCCAACTGCACATTTTTCCCAAATCCCAACCGTCTGAACGGGCCTTTACCCAAAGATACATGTTAATTCCGTGACAGCCGGCCTCCATCATGGTGCTGGGCCTGGATCTTTCTGGTTTTACATTAAACATCAGGTGATGTCACCTTTGCAGACAAACATATGAAGCTGGAAGGTAATCATGAGAGTTTAACCTCCGTTGGTGCCTGGTCACGGTGTGATTTCAGGATAATGAGCTGTTGGACACATTGACCTTTGATCCACAGACACAGTTTGGACAGTAATCAGCCACGGCAACAACAGACGGCGCAGCTCGCTGAGGTTTGACGGTGTTCATGCTCTGACTACAGTAAAAGAGCCGGTGTGTTCCTGTCAGATTAGACTCTGCTGTTCAATCTAATCCTGCAGGTTTAGAGTTTCTGATTCAGCTTGTGTCAAACGCCTAAAGCTAACGTTAGCTAGTTAGCTAACTGTTGCATTGGAGCTACTTTGAGGTTGATCCTGACGTTGTTCTGGTGTAATTCTGTCTGTGCTCTCAGAGCAGGAAGCAAAATAAAAGACAAACAAGGGAGGAAGAGAAGGAAAGGAGAGGAGAGGGACGATTGAGGAAGGAAGGAGGAGAGGACAAAAGAGAGGAAAGACAACAAAGAAGGAAGAAAAGGTGTAAAATAATATTTTCCTCTGAAATTTAAAGAATATCTGGAAATTTAACGAAACAACCTGAAGCTCAACACTGAAGCCACAGAGTAAATGTTCCACCTCTGATGCTCAGGCATTCAACACACACAAACACACACACACTTGACTCCCCGAAGACACACAACATGCTCCAAACCTCTGCCTCGCCTGGCCCTGCGCTCTGACTCACGTAGGAAAAAGAGATTGAATCATGGGAGTAAATTGGCGCGGTGGAAAAATGATTCGTCGGGGCATAATGTGCATGTGCGAGCCATTTCGACTCATTACGCTGTGATCTGAAAGGTTATGGAATTGAAACCAGCACGAGGGACGGAGCTTCCAAGGGCACCGAGAGCGCCGGGCCCCGAGAGCGGCTCCACATGTTGTCAGACAACACGCTACCACGGCAACGCTGAGCGGGGGCGGCGGCGGGGATTTGTGGGTAAATGTAATTGGGTGGCTCAGCTCTCAAACCTCACTGAGAGCAATGAAATGAGGTGTTTGTTGTTCCAAATTACACTGAATTAATGTATACACTTGCACTTACCACACACACACACACACACACACACACACACACACACACACACACACCATCTGTGGTGTTTCCAGCTGTGATGTACTGCACGTTGTTTGTTGTCAGCGGGCAAAACAAAACATATTAGTTTATAAGAAAATATGCACCATGTGGCCAAAAGTATGTGGACACCTGAGGGTCCCACTTCCTGTTTGCTGAGACTCTATTGGCTTAAACCTGCTGCAGCCTCCGCTCCTCTGCTTTTCATGCCTCCAGATGTCGTTTGTCCTTTCACACTAAGTGTTTCAGTTCAGAAATGTGCTCTGAGCTGCAGAACAGTTAAGTTTTAGTTGGGTTACGATCATCCTTTGTGTTAAAATAAGCCCTTTGTTAACGAGCTTCATCATCCAGGTTACAGTGGTTATTAGAGCAGCAGTTAACGATGCATTATTGTGTTTATGAAAGGTCAGAAAACTGTGAAAAGCTGTTTCTCAGAGCCCAAAGAGACGTCTTCACGTTGCTTCTCTTGTCCGACCAACAGCCCAAAACTTAAAAACTCTTAAAATCCTCAAGTTTGAGAAGCTGGAATCAGAAAATGTTTGAAAAACGACTAAAATGAGTAATTGAATGACTTTTCTTTGGATTGACTGACAGCTAATCGTCACAGCTGATGCTGCCGACGCCGGAGCGTCAGTGAGGTCCCGGTTCTGCCTGGCGTTGTTGGACGGGGCTGAGGTCAGGCTCTTCCACACTGATCTGGTGAAATCACTTCATCATGCCTCCGTGTCTCCGTCGTTACATCCAGCACCAACCAGAAGCCACAGTACAGCAAGATACACAGAAGCCGGGCTGCGACCAGTGATCCTCATGTGACGCAGTAATGTTAGTATTGTTAGCATTAGCATTGTTAGCATTCACTGAACAGGAGCCCATATTAGCTTTCCTGCTAACGTCTCCTCTTATTTAACTTACAAACATGAAGACATGCTCGTAACGAGCGGCCGAACAGACACTCAGGCTGCAGCTAACGTCAGTTTGCAGGTCAGATGGCTAATTAGCTGCTCAGCTGCAGCACGTTAAACAGCACGTAAACAACTTTAAACAACATGCAAGTGTGGTTTTTAAATGCATACCTGTTGCTACGTTTACACCCTAAAACTGAGACAATGACGCAGATGCAGTTCACTTCCTGACTGCGTCTTCCCTGATTGGTCGCTTCACAAGTTAAACAGTATAGTTAGAGACTTCTGTGAGCTCATGCTTTGTTTTTCCACCATGACGGCTTTGTTTACTCTCATCTCACTTTCAGTTACAGTTGCATCTTTTTGCATAATGCTTTTCTTTGTTTTCAATAGTTTTAATAACTGTGAGCGTAAGCAAACACCTGCAGAGTTGACGGTCTGCTTCCTGTTTGCCTGGTGTATGTGAATGGTCATGTGACCTGATCTGATGCTGGAAAACAGATTACCTTTGTTTTAAAAACCTTTTAAAGCTAAATGCTGCATTAAAACATGTTGATTACAGTGTTTTCCAAACTATGATGCACATGTTAACCATCTTAACCTGCTGCATCATTAAAAACACCTTAACTGGAACAAAGGCACCAAGAAAACCAACCAACCAGTTTCCCTGTTCAGTTACGATGTGTCCGATATCTCCAGCTCCTCTGTGGGAGCAGCTGTGAATTGAAAGAAATATATAAATAAATGTGGAAAAAAGAAAAGTCGGGAGGAACAAGAAGGAAGGAAGTTCCTGTTTTCTACAAGGAAGGAAGGAAAGAAGGAAGGATGACACAGGAGAAGTAGATTAGGACTGAAGGAAGCATGTTATTAACTTTATATTAAGGTTTTTATGGTAATAAATGAGACACATTCTTACAGCAGTGCGAAGGCCTCAGCATCTGCACATCTCGCCAAGAACACACACCAGCCCTGCACCCTCATCCTCACTGTGAATCACACACACACACACACACACACACACACACACACACACACACACGCCCTTCACGCCAGCTCCAGATGGGAAGACATTCCTCCTTATTTTTCTGTTGTCATGAGCAATGCTTTCCGTCAAATCTGGGTCGTTTTTGGGAAGAGAAATGATTCGTCCTCTTGGTATTGGACGGTTTATTTTCCACTGGACGCAGCCTCGGAGATCTCACGCTGGATGAAGCTGAAGGTGGGACCTGTGTGTGTGTGTGTGTGTGTGTGTGTGTGTGTGTGTGTGTGTGTCGTCATTTGTCATCCTTTGTTTGGCTCTGAGGTGAAACCCTTACAGTCAGCAGCACCTGATCCAAGCTCCGAACCCCACATTTCTGGGTGAAATATGACATGTTCAGGGCCGGGCCTATAAAAAGTCGGTGTGTAACTAATCCCGGCCCCTGTGAGCCGAGGAGAGCGAAGTGTGGCAAAGAAAAAAAAACCAAAACAGCCCTCAGACCCTTGACGACATGCTGGGAGAGTTAAAACCCTGAACGTGCAGCCAACTCAGAAATCATCAGGTCTACTTTTTATTTTTTTTCCCAGTGACATGATTTACTATGAGAACTGCAGATGAAGAGAAAGCACATTCCTCTGGTGTGGATCCTCCCGGGGAACGGAGGTCTCTCTGTCTGGCTGAAACCATCCCGGCTCCAGAGACCGGCTGAGGTTTCTCTCCACTGCAGATTCCACAAAGACTCGGTCTGTTCGGGATGAAAGCTCGGGCTGTCGGAGCTGCCGGCTCCGCTCGGGAATACGACCCCTCTGCTGCTTCCTGGGGGTGTTTACTATCTTCACATGGGGGTGGAAGCTGCAGCGTGACCAATGAGCTTTAACAACTGAAAGGCTAAAGTGATGTTAGCACCCCCTAGAGGCTGCATCGTTCATTACGACCCACTGAGAGGGAACTGGAAACGGCTTCTTTTGTTGGCATCGTCATTAGGAATAGCATCATAAAGTTTTCAGTCTGTGCTGTGAATCCAGATCAGCTCTGTGTTCGGCTTCACTTCCTGTCTGTGGCGTCACCGCCTCCTCTCTGTGCATGTGTCAGTGTTGTGTTTGTGTGTCAGCAGCTTGATAAACTGACTCTGGATCAGCTGTAAGACACATTTCTGTGCTCCTCTTTTCAGCCGCTGCTTGTTTTTAACTCTGTATCTGAAGCAGATGAAGGATTTCAGTCGTCGGACGTCTGGATCTGAAGTTATCAGAGAAACAAGCTGAGCAAACGTTAGCAGCAGCTCGGCTCGCCGCCCCTCCAGGACGTCCCGTGTGCGGCCGACAGCGTGGGAGAAACAGTGGTTTTTAAGGTGGAACTGCTTTATTCAGTGTTTCTCTGGGTTTGAATCAGCGGCTCTGTTTGTTTTGGAGAGGAGGAGACCTCTGTGGAGAATTCAGCTCCCAGTAAAAACCTCCTGAACCATCAACACTGAAGGAATCCCAGCTGACAGGAAGACAACAACTCCCAGCATCCCACGCTGCTGCAGGAGGTCACATGACCGCAGCAGCTGATGATGGTTTGATGGAGAGTTTAATGTTGTTATAAAGCACTGTTTATCAGCTGTGACAGAGTTTTGTTCTAGTCTGGGTTCTTCAGCATAAGCTGATGATTCTGCCTTATGAAACACAGTTTGATGGCGTGCACGCTGCATTGTGTGAGCTGTTTATTCTTTAGCTTGATCTCTGTTCCCAGCAGCGTTGTGCAGGTTGAGGCGGTCCCACCTGGATCCAGAGTCGGTCCCTCCACCTCCCTGCGGTCTGTGTCTGACTCCGGCCTCCACCAGCCGTCTCAGATACACTCTGTCTGGACCGAAGCTCTGCTCTGCTGACGTGACGGGACAAATTAGTGTTACTCCAGCTAATGTATTCAAACTGCTGCCGAGCGGCTGCAGAAGACATTGAGAAGTATTAGAAGCGATAGCTTTGACTGTCAGCGATGCTAACCACTCCTGAAAAGGTGACAGCACATTTGGCTGCTATTTGCAGGGGGAGGGAAAAAAATAACTAGCTACAAGTTTAACTTTGGGGCATTTTGATCTTTAATTCATACGGGATGTGGAAAATGTGTTTGGTGCATTCACATCTCAAAAGAGTCATTCTGACGAGAGAAACATGCCGTGGAGATCATCTCACGCCATCGCGCCTTCTACACTTTGATGATCTTGTGCTTTCTCGGTGCCAGTCTACTCATCGACAAACTATCCTTTCATAAAAAGCTCAGGGAGGAGCGGCCGCGCACCACTCCCGTCGAGCGCTTACGCACGCAAAGCGCTGAATATTTGAGGCGACTCCTGGATGTGTTTTATGCAGACAACATCTGACAGGCTTGAAATGAAGCCAGGGCAGATATGAAAGCAGGCAGTGTCTGTCAAAACCAGGAAATAATCAACCCCACCATCCACCTCAGGGGCCCAGCTGAAAGTCATTAGCCCAAAACAATGTGCTGCTTCTACTGTTAGCCTGAAAAAATAATAACAGTAATAATACTTAAGAGAATTACCGTAACGATTTGAGAGGATCTCAATTATCTCGTGCGTCTCGAGCCCACGCTGGAAGATTGCAGCACGGTCACTGTCAGGGGCGTGGACCGCTGCACTGTAGGAATATTTAGGGAAAATTGGTCAGAGTTTATGGTCCAACCTTGATTATAATAGCGAGTGGTGATTGCCCAACTCTAATCCTATTAGCCTTTGTTTGGAGCACGGGATGAAAAACATTATATATGAAAAGAACATTCAAAAATCGTTAAACTGCATCCATATGCTGTCTGAGTTTGGCATCTTAATCACTGACTAGCAATGCAGCTGAACCTCCTCAGCTATGTGCACAGTGTAAGTGTAATGAAAGTGGAATTTAAGCAAGTGAAACAAGTAAAGTGTGAATTAAAGAAGAAGACAGGAGACATCAATGTAAAAACAACATGGCTGTTAATGTGCAAAGTATAAAACACATACTTACATAACGACTAAATTAATATTTACACCTGACCAACCTGCAGAGTGAACATGTCTTCTGCTGCACTGAACGACATGCTGTAAGGCCACTCCCCCTCACATTAGCATGTGATCTGTATCTGGGCAAAGTTAATGCAGATGTAAACGCACACAGCGCTGAAACTGGAGTACAGTCAGGGCGGCCGGATCTCATCTGGAGCTGGTTAAGTGTTAAAAAAACGCAACCGTGGTCGTAATTTAAGAAAATCTGTCAGTTGCACAAGTTAATAAGAGGAGGTTTGATATTTGTTAAAGTTTCCCAGAGAAAGTGATGTTTGTTTGCGTGACATCATCAGAGTGTGACGTCTGTTTGCAGAGCAGGAGCGTGCAGGTGGAGACGTGAGGGAAAGGAAGTGGAGCTCTATTTAATCCCATGCATTCTTTTCCAAACCCAGAAGCAGCAAGATTGCAAGATTAATATGCAGCACTGGTGGCTTTAGATCCAAGATGGTGGCGCGCAGCAGTGCAGCGGCTTCGCATGCTCACAACTCTAAGCTGCTGGACCTGAGTCACACATTTAAAAAAAGCTTGAACCTTGATCACCAACAATGCAACTGAACCACAGACAGTTCAGCTGGAGATTAGGGTGTGTTAGCAGCAGCTAATGTTTGGTCTGAGGTAACATTAGCCTAGTTAGCAATGGTAGCAATGTTAGCTCCAGCTCCTCCTGCACAACTTGCAAATCAAGATCTCACACATGCAAAAGCCTGTTTTTAGATGTCATCATCCAGATACAGACCACGTGCTAATCGTATTCAGAAACATTAAGCAACACAGTTTTTGTTGTAACGTGTTGGATTTTGTCAAAAAACTGACACGAGTCATTTGCTCAGAGGAGAAACCAAACAGTAAATCTGCATCCACATGTTATTCCATCCACTGTTTACACGGGCAGCTCAGACAGGAAACAGCTCCAGACACCTGAGCATCTCTCTTTGATGACATTAAGATCACGCCACCATCACCGCCGCTCCAGGATCTATCTCCTGATGACAACCTGCAGTGTTCTCGCTGTGATGCAGAAACAAAAGTGGAATAACATGTGGATTCAGCTTCACTTTAGCTTTTCCTCAGACTTCTTCTCTACAATCTGAACCTTGTCACAGCAGCAGTGTCACTTCTATTTCATAGCAATCATCCAGACGGGCATGATGATCTCCGGGAAGCCCTCCTGCCTCTCAACAGCCAGGATCTCCAGGCCAGCCTTGGTGATGATGGTCTTCATGATGTCCAGGTGGCGGCTGATGCTGCTGTCGATGGGGTCCAGCTTGCAGCCCTGCCGCGCCATATTGTCCTTCATTATGATGACGCCGTTTGGACGTAGACTCTTCTTACAGCGAAACAGGAAGTTCATCAGGTCTTTGTCTGTCAGGTGGCCTGAAGGGAAAGACGGATAAGGAATGAAGAGAACAACGAACAACAAACCAACAAAAGAGATGCCCGTCCCTGTCTCCATCAGAGGCAAAATCGAGCAAGTATGAACTTTGGGGTGCAACGATTGTGTTGGTGCAGCCATAAACTTGTGTGTTTGTCATGCTGCAACATCCCATCGCAGCACAGTCTAGATCGTTTGATACAGTTGATGCAGAAAAGAGAGTAGAGGCGAAGAAAGCAATGCACACTGCTGGTAACTCCAGCCACCAGAGGACTGGTAGCTCACATCCCGGCTCCTCCAGGACACACTGTCCTTGGACAAGTGAACACTGGAAACCAAATTGCTCCTGATCAGTGTAGGGGTGAGTGTGAGTGGTAGTTTCCTTCCTGATGAACATTAGAGTGGGCGTGAACGCCAGCACTTGTTGTAAAAACACTTTGAGTGGTCCAGTGACTAGAAAATCAATCTGTGGGTCTATATACTGTTTACCTTCCTCTGCCTGGAAGACCATCTTGTTTGGACTCTGAATCATTGCTGGTGATGATCCTACACATGAAACCCGACACAGACTTTGAAGTTTGATCAAAATCACGCGCCTGCACCTGCAGGTGGTTACAGAAGGGCTTGTTTGTTGATTGAGGCACCTGGTGCATGTTAGTTTGTTTGCAACTGGACCAGTTTTGGATCTTTTTTTTAATTGCAACTCATATTCGCAGAAGCCAAAATCGGACAGGAACGACTAATTAGCAACATGTTGATACGAAACCCAGGTGTCCTACATGACCAACATTTTTCCTGGTAATGAGGCTGAAATCAGGAGCATCTCCCTACATGGCACCACTCTGCAGGTCTGGACATACGGGTGCTCACATCTCTTGATACTCTCATACTTACATGCCACCCACTGCATCCAAATGACGTCGTACTTGTTTTTTGGAGGCGTGAACTCCTGCAGGTTGTAGCAGTAGTAGGTCTCGATGCGGTCGGCGGCGTCACCGAGGTACTCCTCATGTGCGTGGAGAAGGAAGTGCTCCATCATGTCCGCCATCTCCATTTTCTCAAACACAGGAAGGAGGACGCCTTTGGTCACACGTCCGATACCGGAGCCACAGTCCAGGGCGCAGTGTGTCCCGGCTTTACCAGGACCCTGTGGGTGCAACGAGAGGAGAAAGTTACAGTCAACCTTATTTTGAAGTTTACGTGGAGGATGAAGTCTGAGGCAGCCATAAAAAGAAGATTGGATTTATGTTTCACACAAGAGAAAATGTCAGTTTCCCTGCAGCGTGTTATTACCATTTCTACAAGTCAAACAGGAGACTATCCTTGTTTTCGGTGTTTCCAGATGTCAGGCCTCTGCCCCTCAAAAGCACCGACGGCACAAACACGTAGACCTCAGCTCCTCAGGGCAACCAAACTATGAACTTTACCACGAGGGAGCAAAAAGTCACCTCGCTTGAATCACGCTGGTTTTTCTTCCTTTTCATTTGGTATTCTGACCTCACTCCAACCTCTCCGCATCAGGGGCCCCCGTGTGTGATTGGATGAAAGATGGGGCCCCGAGGAGCTCCGTGCCTGTTACAGGAGGCTTCCTGGTTTCAGTGAATTACTGCCATATTGCTTTGTGCGCATGTAGCTCAGTTTAATCTGGATGTAGTCTAAATCTTTTCCTACCACGCTTGGTTTTTAATGGAGACGTCAGGTTTCACAGGGAGGAGGTCCAGCATCCTGTGGATGTTTCATTCAGGGCCTTTGCATTTAAGCGAAGGGTTAAACTGATTTTCTGGACTTCCAACAAAAGCCAAACGTCCAAACTGATGCAAACATCACCAACTTTAGCTCAGAGAGAGCAATAAATGCTCTAATCACTCTAAAGAGACATGCACCTCTGAAGTAGATGTTGTGAGATAGAGAGCATCTGAACTTGTAACGTAACACTGTGCAACATCTCAAAAGGGACATGTCATCAGGACTGAACGGCTGTAATGCAACGCGCAGCTCACCCTCTGTTCATTCATTTATTTATAACTCTGAGCCATGAAACGATGCCACACAACTCAGCACCTATAGCCTGGGCTGCAGTGACGGGTCAGTAAAGTAAAAGCACCCAACATACATACGTTAAAAAATAAAACAAGACAAACGCGGTAAAGAAGCACAATGGAACAACAAGACTGACGACATGACAGTAATTTACAGTAAGTATTTACTGTGTGCAGCAGTGTTTTCAGGTAAATAAGAACTTTGTGCAACTATTATTCACAGAACCACCATGTCAAACATGTCCATGATGTCAGAAAACGCCACTCACAGCTTCTCATAACTCTAACCCTCATAAACTTTTGTTGGGTTTATGTTAGCTGTGATTGTCTTTGAGTGTCGTCTGACAGAAATGCATTTCCTCAGCGTTGATAGAAAACATCACAAGTCGAGGATCAAGTTCATAAAGACTTTGTGAAACAGTCCTAGACTCTGCACTTCACACCAGGCTGCTGCAGGGAATTGTAGGATGGCGTTATCTCTGTTCCTGTGGTAAAGGATGGTCGTGTGTATTCTGTGCCAAAGGGGATAATGAAGGCAGCACTGAAGCACCTTAGTAAGGAGACAACTCAAATTGCAAATCTCTACGTGTGGTGTGTTGTGTCTTCTGCGTTTTAAACACTGAAGCCCTCTGTAGTTAACTCAGGGATGAATTGTGAAATACTGCACAGATTCATTTCCAGTGCAAACTCTGGGTCTGAATGCACAAAGAGTGTGTCTGTCTTTGCAGTTCATCTAATGAAACTACAAATCTTTTGGTTTTGCACTGACTGAAGTTGCATTCAAGGTCTTTAATGTGTAATTAAAGCCTGTTAGTTCTCATTAGAACTGAGAAGAGAAAACAATCTGATGTGTCATGTTCACTGTCAGATGGTGGTGACCTCTGCACTCCAGCTGGGCTGCTTTAAATCAGGGCTTGTTGTGTTTACATTAGCACTGGTGCAAAAGTAGCCACTTAGCCGTCTGTGCCTTCCTTTAAAGCGTCCAATCTTAACAGTTTATAATTAGAGCTCCTGTAAAACTGATCCTCTAAATAGCCCCGGTCTCTGGGCCAAACTCATTCCCCTGAATTAGCACATGCAGCATGTAAACGTCCACTCTGAGCCCAGGCACACCATGCATGTGCATACACAAATATTGAGATATATATAGATGAAAATGCATAAAATTCAGAATGATTTTAAAGAAAAGAAGCTTATTCTCCTTCCTGCAGAGAGTTACGTGAGAAGACTGATAAAGTTCTCGTGTCTGAATGCTAAACATGAAGCTGAAGGCTAACATATCTTAGGATAGAACCGCGCCTCTAAAGCTCACTAATTAACTTGATGTGTCTAGTTCTCATTAAAAAACAGAACTACGACACAGATCTGAGCAGAGGAGACTGGAGACCTCCTCCTTCTCCACCCTCTCACCAACACATTGGTGATAGCAGAAGTGACCACAGCAGAAACTGATTAACAGCTGTTGGCTCGGCTGGCTGGGTTCGCTCTATGGGTGTTTATGGTGCTGGCATCAAGTCTGTGCTACTATTAGAAGCGGCACCGCGGCCTCCTCCCACGTGAAGCATGATGGAATTGTTGTTGTACAGTCGGGATGACGAATTCCTCACTCAGAATAGATCCTGACATGTATTCAGAGATAACTGCTGCAGTGTAAGTGGACACGGTGGTGGACGGCGGTCAGATGCCTCAGTAAAGGGTGGAGCCTCTCAGACGTTCCCGCATGAAACTTTGATCTGTCGTGAGCTTGAACGCGAGCTCACTCACCTCGCCACTCACCACAAACCTCTTCAGAAACTGCCGGGAACCCTCCAGATCGACGTTGCATATCTCCACGAAATCTCCCAACATGCCCTCCTCAGAGGCGGGGACGTCCTCATAGAACTTCTGAGCTCTGTAGTAGAACTGTTTCTCGCCTTTGATGTACTCGCAGGTGACCGGGAACAGTTTCACTGCGGGGAGACGTGGACAGACAGAAAGAGGAACACGGGAAAAGAAATGAATTTACTGATGAAGAGACTCAACACGTTCTTTACCTGTTGGATGAATCCATCAATGTTCAGGGGCCGTTCGGAGAGATCCCTGCTGTTTTAGCTTTGCTACACCACTGTCAGACTCACCATCACTGCAGCTGTCACACTGTGCATACATATAAAACCTGGCTCCCATATTACCCACAATGCAAAAAGACCACTACCAACTGGGTGGAGACTGGTTCTGCAGGACATCACCGAGCATTATTTGTAGACTTGGTTATTAGTTTCATTTTTATAATTATCTTTACTTTCCTCTTCAAGTTTGACACTTGACACAACTGATTATTTAATTAGTTATTTTAAGGCAAAGATGACAGTTTGGGTTAAAATAGGCCAGTTAAAGTGTTAATTGCCATTTTTATACTAAACAGCATTTATTCAAAAGGTGAGCCAGTGCAAGTCTGTGTTTAGGACATAAGGCTCTGCAGCAGAGGAGAGGAGCCTGCAGAGGTTTGATTAGCTCCCCAGCACCTGGAAACACACTCCTTCAGTCACCTGTAACATATTCTCAGATATCTGGAAGCAAACTTCCCTAAAATCCAAGAACAAGCTGAGACGCAGATGGTGCAACGTAAGAGGTGGAGACCTCACGTCTGCAGGAATTACTGACTCACTACAGTCGGCATTGATACCAGAAGTGCAATAAGAATAATATTATATAATTATATGACTATATATTAACAAAGGGTGCAGGTATGAAATGTTAAATGCTGTATTTACAGTATGTAGAGCAGCGTAAACACATATTACATGTAAGTGTTGCATGTACAGCACAACAGATTTTTTACAGCAAACACAGACTGTAAAACTATTCTGACAGTTAAATTTATCACTTTGCATCAATCTGAATGAATCTCTGGAGTCTAATCAGTAATGGATATTCAACTTAATCAATATCTGCTTCATCAGATCCATCGTGTGTGTTATTGGCCTTAGGGTTGCGCTAACAGGGAGGGCACAGCATTACCAAAAACACCAAGACCCATCCTCTGGAGGCCATGAAAACCCAAATCAAGTGTTGAATTAATGATTTTACAGTTATTTACAAGTGGTTACGACCTGACGCTGAGCTGCTCTGTGTGGAGACAACACTGTTTACAATGTTAAAGGAAGTGTAGAGGATAATTCAATTACCAGAAGACTATAAATAAGGACGAGCTGCGCCTCTCTCACTCTGTGCAGCTGTTACATGATATAAGATAACAGGCTGGTTAATTCACCTCCACTGTTGTGCCTTTAAAAGCTTTCAGCAGGAAGTTTCTACATTAAAGGATCTTCTGCAGCCTCAGCAGGTCAGTTCACCGTGGATATTGTCCTGCAGGTGTTCACTTTACGCCAACACGCTTTGACAATATGATGTCAACAACATTAAGAAACTCAACACCCGGCTTCTTGAAGCATCCCAACCCCTCGCTGCCTCGGCTCTGCTGGGCTGAAATAAATCCCGCAGAATGAACGCAACATTTCCGACGGCTTAGATGACACGTTCCCGGAGTCTGGAGGGGTTGGAGGTGGAGGGGGAATGTCCGTACGCTTGTGAAGGATCTCCAGTGGCAGAATTCATGACACCGCGGTGAAACGTTAAGAAGGGGGGTTTATTTCCAGCTGGTCCCCCTCCTCAGTGCGAGAAACATCGGGACGAGGCAAAGAGCCAAGGAGTCGTGCTAAAGCCGCAGAGTCGAACAATTCACGCCACGGCTGTCCTGGCAGGTGTCCACTCAGTGATGAGACGCTTGAGGGTTTTGTCGTGGCCTCAGGTTTGACTGGACACAGTAAAGCTGGCGGTTACATGTCATGTGACCCCTCGGGAAGGCTCTTAACGGAGGGGTAAGTATAGAAACACAACAGGCAGCGTGACGACGTCCATGTCTGCCAAGGAGGCATCACTCCACAGCCACCTTGTTCTTCTATCTCACACCCTCAGAGTGAAGCAGCTCATTAGAGGCTGACCTTTGACCTTTGGAGCAACGAGACATCTGATTGAACTTCAGCACCTGAAGGGTCATGTTTATCACGGACGCCCCCAGACTGCGTTCAGTGTGTTTATTTTGGGTTGATCTTGACCTTTTACTGTATTAAGACATTAAAAAGAGACAGAAATACATATTTCACTCGGCCCATTTTAAGCTGCCACGGCTGTAAATAATCCGAGCGCAGCCCCCCGACTGTCATGTTCAGCACTGACTGACATGAGTTAGTGCTTTCATGCTTGACGTGCCGTGCCATTAATGGGCCTTGGATCAGGTTAGCAGTAAGAAAATAAGGCATGTTTGAGCCAGAACAGCCACCAGGTGAGGATCTCCAGTTTCTGCAGCGTGTGGTCTCATGACGGACAAGTGCACGCGCTGGTTTGACTCCAAGTTAACCGCCGCGATGGAGAGCCTGTTGCAGACCAGATGATTTCTCCTGGTGCATCTCTAGCGACACATAAACATAAACGTAAAGAGCTTCTGCTGCACTTACACTTTAAAATCATTCTGAACACCTGGAGCTCTTAATTTCTTAATTGATGCGTTTTCTATCTGATATACAGTTGCAGAGCTGGAGTCAGGATGTGGTTAGCTTAGCTTTTAGCTTAGCATAAAGACTGGAGACTGGTCATTTTCTGCCTAGCAACACCTGTAAAGCTCAGTAGCCAACATGTTTTTGTCATGTGACCTTTAAACAAACAGAAACTAATTCATTATTTCTTTCATATAGATATAGAACAGATAGATACACAGCCCTGTTTGATGCTCAGAGCTGGAAGCACTGGTTTGCGAGGTGTGTGTTCACCTGTAAGCCTGTGTAAGTTAACAGGGAGGCGTTCTGAGTCTCTAAACATGGAACTGTAATATAATTAAATAGAGAATTGACCTTTTCTGCGGAGCCTATTGGATGATGTTTATCAGGCATTAACAGGGTTTCGCTTCATTTTCCATGATTCTCTTCGGTGAAATGACACAAATGTGTTGTTCCGGCTGGCGTGTTCACATGTGCAGATGGAGCGTGTCACAGTCCACAGAGTCATGAATGTAGCATCCATGCTGGAGTTAGCATGCAGTCCAAAATATCCAAAGTTTGCTAACGTTTGAGCAATTTGAGTTCATTACTTATCAAAACATCAGTAGATCCTTGTCGAGCTTGAGATCATCACCTGTATTTGTTAGAGCATTCATGATGCTCGTGCAGCTGGATTGTTCCCTCGTTAAACAGGAAAATTAACTGATCATAACATTTATATTTACATTTTAAGAACATTTATACATCCACAGTCTGCGCGCTGTAGACCTGATTGGCAGATAAACATGACAGCTGTTGGACAGAGCACCATAGACCCCCTACACAGCTTGATGTGTGCCTGCGAAGCATGTATGTTGATTGTTATTAATTATAATTATCAGATGATATTACATTTTAGGTTTGTAAACCATATTTTTGGCTAATCTGGTAACTATTTTATTAAAACTCAGCATTTTTTGTGTTTTATTCCCTTTAGTATCAACCCCTCTGACTCTGAAGTGCGTCATGTATTTTAGATTTTCGGCTGTTCTCCTGCCAGCTCGCTGTATTTTGTCACTTATTTCACCAAAGCAGCTTCAGATAAGTGACCATCACAGTGAACCTCCAGCCTGCGTTATTATGGAGTATCGACCTGTTATGCACATTCAGATGCTTCACGTCATGATGAAAATGGGACTTGAACCAAGCTGTGTGAAGTGGTCTGTACTCAACTAAAACATGCAATCCTGCCGCACGCCTCTTCACTCAATCCTTGATGGAGTCAGGGGTCAAGTAAAGCTTGTAAACCTGGGCTGTGGGGCTGGTGTGAGGTCGGGCCTGTGTGTGCACCTTTTCTTCTTACCCAGAGGTATTTTCTCCACCAGGTACAGGTAGCTGGCAAAGAACTCACTCCTCAGCGTGTGGTGCAGGTGGAAGGACATGCTGTGGCGGCACATGGTGTCATCCGTCTCTTTCCAGCGGTCCCTGAACGCCTGGTGGGCGGCCTTGTACTCGAAGTTGGGTGACGAGCTTCTGCTGTCATCTTCAGTCGAAATCTCCATTTTATTTCTTTCCTCGCAGCAGAGCTGTGCTGTTGTCCCGGCACTGTCCGAGAGAGCAGAGTAACACTCAGTGGTAACGGGGCCCGTTTGGGACGCTAGTTTCTCCGGCTGCTGCTATATCTGTCGAGCTGAGCGTTCAGCACGTCTCTGCCAGCGTTCAAGTGATCGGCTGAGATCTTTTTCAGGGCGTCCGGCCAGATTTACAGATCACCTGCTAGGGACACTGACTTGAGAGGAGAGTGGCAGGGAGAGGAGTGACGGGTGGGGGCTGGAGCATGGACGGAGACGCCTGCTGTCTCAGGAAGGACGGGGGCAACTTAACCTCAGGCTGCAAATTCCAGCAGCACATGAGAGTCCATACGTCCGACCTCAAGGTCCTGCTGCCATATTCTGTCGTCCTAAAATTAGCAACTTCTTCTCATGTTTGTACACACGCACCCCTGCTGGGAGCAGCTCCCTAGACACCAGGGAACAGATTCAGGCCCCAGATCATCTAAATCTCACATCACAGACACAAAACTGAGCACGGGATTTCGTTTTTCCTTGCTGCTCAAGAAATAAGTTTAGAAATAAGTGAAACAAAGAGCTCAGGACGATTAAAAGATTAAAAAGGGCCAACAAATGTGTGCATGGCTTGTTCAGCACCTGGAAACGGTCACTGCAACCACTAACTAGTGATTCACACCGTTGCTTTTGGGGGAAACATATTTCAGGGGTTGGGTTAGGCAGCGTACTGTAAACATGCATGTGCATGCATTGACGTGCTTGCAAATGTGCAAGAATATACTCTCAATATATGTGTTTCAGGGCAGCTGAGCTCCCCGTATTCATTCAATCAATCAACAGAATAAAACAGGAAGTGGGGTTTATTCATCAAAACAGAGACTGAACTGAAAATTCACATTTCTAATTCAAGTCCAAGTCCTAAACTTAACATAATCCCACTTTAAACAGAGGAACAGTTGCTATAATGAGAAATAATAATAATTTAAACATTTTGAGCTTAAATCAATCTGATCAGTGTTATTCCTGTGACACCGGTACAGTCACTTGTTATTTCTAATGTTTCACATGTTGCTGTCTCGATTTATGTGCAGCTGTTGTCAGGAAGAGTCGATGTGCTGCAAACTCTCAAAAGTCTAATGGAGTCTTTACTCATTTGTGTTAAAATCACTGTTCAGTCGCTCAGTGTGGTGCGACGACACTCACTCAGATGCAACAGTAACTTGTGAGCAGTGGAAACTTTGAATTTTGGAAGCTTCACTGTTTAAAACCGTGCTTTCACTCAGAAAAGACAGTTCCAGCGTGTGGCGGCTCAAGTTTTGCCATTCCAGCCTGAGTTATGTCATTTCAGCTCTACGTGACGCTCTCTCTGACCTCTGTGGGCTGACACCTTGACATTTGACCTCAGGATGAGTTACAGTAGTTTGCTGATTCATGAGGCTGTTAGCAGCCCTCACTCTTGACCGAACATGTAAATGTGTCGCTTTGCAGATGCAAACCATCTGCGCCCTCTGAGGCGTCAGTGACTGAGGGGACACTGTTAAACAAACTGGATTTTAATATATTAATAATGAGCCACAGGCTAAATTCAGCGTGGTGACATCAGCTGTCAGTAAGGCGAGGACTGGCTGACGCTGAGACGAGCAAACACCCTGTGTAGAGCAGATGTTACAGTTCTGATCACACCTGCTCATTATTTGTCTTAAAGCTCAGGTTTAGTCACTTTTTCTGACTCAGTTGCATTGATCTGCTTTACTCTGTCCTCCCATTAGATTAGAAATAAACACATTTTTGTCTCTTTCAGAGGCTCAAATATTTGTTTTTTTAAATGTTTTGCATTACAGCCTCCTCATGATAGATGTCTCAACAAGAAAATCCTAAAGTTGTCCTGATTTTATATGATAATATGTAATATTAGAGAATATTTACTGTGTTCAACCAAAGAGAATCCAGTTGTTCAGACTGAGCGTAAACACACAAAGTATAAATAGTAAAAAGCTGAAGCTGGTCTCAGGTTGCACGACAAGCAGAGAAACAAACTCCAAGTTCACAGATCCTGTTTTTACCTTCAGGTCATGTTCAGAGTTACCTAACCCTGGCTCACCCTGGTGACTCCTGTGGCTTCAATGAAGAAGACAGACACGACTGCAGATACGTTCCTTTCTAAAAGAGGAAGAACTGCTTCAGAAGAAGAGGAGGAAGTTCAGCATTTTGACAGTATTAGGAATAATTGAATGTGAGCTCATGCAGACGAAATGTGATGTTTCAAAGGCTCCACAGGCTGTTTGGGGTAGATTAATACTTCACATGTGTTGTGTAATGTATATAAGTGCTGGAGTACTTGAGTAGAAGTACTCAATTACATTCTTCTTGTTGCTTCAGAGCAGCAGTTTATTGTGCCCACCAGGTTGTCTTCAGAGGTAAATATTGTAATTTTTCCTAACTACATTAATTAATTATTAATATAGTCATTAACACAACATACAATCACCAGTTGCAGCATTAGCATCTTTATTTTTAACTCATAATCATACAAGAAGCTGCAGGGACTCTGTCTGAGATGAGACACAGGTGAAACAGTCATGCACCTGCAGGTGTGCAGCAGCCCCATCCTCCGTGACCACAGATGGCAGCAGCAGTGATGGTCACGTCTATCCTGTTGCATGCTGGGAGTTGTGTCGCCGCCTTGGCAACGAGATAAAAAAACATCCGCCCTGTCTGCATCAGCTGCATCAGCATCATCTGGTCCTATTCGGGAGCGGAGACGTCGGACGTGGGATTTATTTCCCCTAAGATGGACAGCGTGCAAGCGGGAGATCCGCGGTATCTGACGAGGTACGCGATGCTAATCAACGTTAGCCAGTTAACGTTTGTACCGTTAGCCACAGGTAGCACCGGAAGGATGCTCGACTGTTCATTTACACGGTAATAGGACACGTAAACGACTTACCGGCCGACATACTGTTATACCAATCATTACAATGTGTTGTTATTGAACAATGATTAACTTAGAGCAGCTGACATCAAGTCCGGTTAGCTTAGTGTTAGCTTACCTGATTGTCTGAGTCATGTTAGCTTCCTGTTAGCTAACCTGTATACCTGAGTAAGGTTAGCTTCCTGTTAGCTAACCTTTATGTGTAATTTAGCTTAAGTTGAAGAAGAGTCATCCGTTTGACGCTTGAAGGTGTTAATTGCACTTTAGTGTTAAATGTAGTTTAATGTCATTATTTAATATAACGGGAAAAACATTAAACGCATGCGCAATAACAAAAAATAAAAGTGCTCTGGATGAAATTGAGGAAAATATACATTGTGTAATAAGTAAAAATCAGTTTTAGGATCTTTTACAGTGCGCAGATCACACTGTGTGCAAACAGCACATATATTATAATGTTAAATACATTCACACAGTTACACATTTATTACTCAAGAACCCAGGAACCAACCTACCAGTTCAATAAGGAAATAATAAGATAGGGTAATAGAGACATAGTGTACCGGTCAAAGTACATGCATAAAATAAAATTAAAACAATGAAAAGCTTCTTTTAATGCCTCCAGCTCCTCTGGCGTCTGTCCTCGCACAGGGAACAGCTAAAAGTGATTCACAGGGAGGATACATTAAAAACATGTCTGACGAGCATTCAGGAGCTAGACCACTGAGGGACGTTAGCCAGAACAAGGCAAACTGAGGTTAAACCGTGAACCTTCAGAACATTTAACTTCACTGAGAGAAATGAAAAGCAGTGAATTCACCATGTGGGATTATATGTTTCCAGAGCGCGCTCACACTGTCTCTGTACGACCCACAGGACAGTGAAGGGCTGCACTCTGGACGTCCACCCGACTGAGAAAGCCCTCGTGGTTCAGTACGAGGTGGAGGCAACTATCCTGGGGGAGCTGGGCGACCCGATGGTTGGAGAACGGAAACAGTGTCAGAAAATGTGAGATTCAGAATTAACTGTCGACCTCGGCAACTTATTAATGATTAATGTAATACGTTTTTCCAGAAACATACCTTTAAGACACATTAGGATAGGCGCCGTCTTTCCTGCTGTTATCTGTCTAAACGTCTGTGCTGCCTTCAGGATCCGCCTGAAGAGCTTGAGCGCCCACACTGACACGTTCTCCTTGGCCCGGAAGGTCTTGGAGGAGTGTCGGCTGATTCACCCGTCGAAACTGCGCGAGGTGGAGCAGCTGCTCTTCTATTTGCAAAACCGGAAACAGTCGAATGGTACTGAGCTCTCACGTCTTCATGGTTCAAAGTAAACGAGGAAGTAACTTGTTCATTTGTATTGATGAATATTTGCTTTCACAGACAATCAAGAGAGGAAACACGTTTCACCTCGAGACTTCACGCCTTACGCAGGAGTGGAGGTGGGAGTTCATCGCCTCATATCTGTCAACGCTCTGCTTTCGCACCCTCGTTAGTTTTATTTTCTGCGTTGAATTGCTCCTGTTCTGTCACTGTTTCTTTCTCATTCCTGTCTTATTATTTGTTGCATGCAGTGCTGAAGTCTGAGCTCACTGTGTTGAACCGCTGCATTTCCCCTCAGCTGGACGAGGAGGCGAACATCAACAGCATCGATGAGTACGTGGAGCTGCTGTACGAAGACATCCAGGAGAAGATCAGAGGAGCCACGCTCATCTTCCAGCTGGCTCAAAACCCGGACAACCTGGAGGAGCTGAGAAAGAACGGTACCTTCCTGAAAATGAGCCCAGAGAGAAAACACGTTTTCCTCCTGCAGCTCTGTGCTTCACTTCCTCAGCAGAAAATAACTGCAGACATGTTCACAAACACCAACACGTTGCTTTTCCATAATGATATGGATATAAATGTGACTTTTCCCAAAACAAAAGACAAAACAGAGTCTCGGGCAAAAACATAAAAGTGAACATTTCTCTTCATTCTTTAGCTGCTGCTTCACTCTTTACTGTTTGTATCGTGTGGTTTCTGAGTGTAAGGGCCGAGTCCAGAGAGCCCCTAATAAACAAAGATGTGCCACATGATTCAAATCAATATCGCTGACTGTTCAGTTAGTGACAGGCGAAACGCAGTTGAAGCACAGTTTGTGCCTTCAGATGCTCTGAAGTCGAGTCAGGTCAGTGTTATTCAAACAACCCAGCGTCACAGATCTCATATTTCCTCAGGGGCGGATTCAGTCTGAGCAGCAGAGGTCACACTCGTCAGGCCGTCGATTCAGATCATGAAGAACTTTTAAAATCCCTGCAACTGGGGAATAACCGCAATATGAAATGCCAGAACGTCTGAGTGCTTCAGAGTGTGACCCCAGAAACCTTTGTGCAGTTTATTCAGGT
Organism: Datnioides undecimradiatus; assembly: GCA_008933995.1. Taxonomy (NCBI): domain Eukaryota; kingdom Metazoa; phylum Chordata; class Actinopteri; order Lobotiformes; family Datnioididae; genus Datnioides; species Datnioides undecimradiatus. The sequence continues at coordinate 24,538,961 of WARS01000029.1, forward strand.
GGTGCTTTATGAGGGGAAGATGCTGACCCCCGTCACGCGAGAGGCCTCCTCCGTCTTTGTCTGGCCACTCTAAGACCTTCGGTATCTCTGTGACAGCAACCTGCAGAGGAAGAGCTTGAGATGCGTCTGACAGCTCTGGAAAGGTCCAGGAGGAGCTCTCACGCTCAATTATTCAGCGCGTCTTCATTTTCTGAAAACAATTTTTCTTGGCAAACTGGATCCAATCGCTGAGGTTCAACAGTGCAAAGCTCCAGGAGGATTTAAATGATGGCACCGATCAGAGTGCAGCTCGAGCAGAGTCCGCTGGCTCTTATCAGCACCGCTCCCCCTCTTTAAAGAAAACACGGCTTCAGTTCTGCTCCCTTACGTGACAACCGGGCTGTTTCCTGCACAACAGCACGGAGCCATCGTCCTGCAGCCACGCTCAGACGCCGCAGCTTCATTTGTATCTGTCACAATGCGTCGTCAGCTCGCTCGGTCTGCCGCGTCGCATCAGCCGGCGCAATGTTGATAAGAGCCGAGTTTCCGTGCGAACCAAGAGGCCTGGGGTCAGCCTGGAAAGAGGAGACGAACCCTGGGACGCACGTCTTTACACTGAGAAGCACCCATAGCTCAAAACCCGACCATCGCATTCCCCCACGCTTCTTTAAATTAACCTCCAGCTGCAGCGCGTCAGAGTGTTTCTCTGTAACTCTGCCCTCCTGCTGCCCGACCCTTCCTACAGACTGTCTGCCCCTGTGTGTGCTGTATGTGTGCATGCACTCATGTGTGTTTGTCTGTCTGTGGTCAGAGGCGGCCCTGGGAGCCCTGGCCAGGGTTTTGAGGGAGGACTGGAAGCAGAGCGTGGACCTGGCAACAACCATCACCTACGTCTTCTTCTGCTTCTCCAGGTGAGTTCAGACGCACGCAGAAGGCAGGAAGTGTGTGCGTCAGACTGTTTCTGTGTGAGAAGGTCGATGAAAACAACAAAATATGGATTTAGAAAGTGTTTTTACACTAGTTTGAGGTGTAGATAGATAGATAGATACTTTATTAATCCTGAGGGGAATTCAGGATATAAGAGACTGAAACGGCATTTCTGCAAAGGTCTGGCATTGTGAACATGTGACGTGACTGATTAGAGTCTGAGAGAAGACGGAGGCTTCGTTTGCTAGTTTCAGGAAACCAAGATGTTGACTTGAGTTCATTGCATTAAATCCAGTGTTTCTGGATCCTTTGTTGTGTTTTATCGTAGCTCTTATTTACAGTCTCTGCCTCTGCGTGACGGCAGCGCTGTCGTGACGTGGATTTAGTCACATGACCGTGCATCCCGCTGTGGAGCATCACACCTGTAAAGTGATGCATTGCTACGTTTACCTGAAATCAGTTGGTACAGTGTGGACACGACCTGCAGGAGGAAGACTTGGCCAAAATTATGTGGACGGCTGAATGTGACATCCAGATGTGATATTTGAGCGTGTCAGTCCGAAGCTGTTGTCCCGGTCCGGCCCACAGGGGTTCAGGTGAGGCCTGTGCAGACCAGTCACAGTCTGCTGCAGCGTGCAGCTCGTTGGTGTTTATTCAGGTGTGTTTAAAGGACACTGCTCGTGCATTGCAGTTGTGACAGCACCAACCCTTACAGCCGGTCTCTTCACTGCTCTCCCCGTCTCTTACAGTAGTCTTCCACCTTTGGCAGCGTACCTCATACTGAAGTTTCACTCTCCAGCCGGGGTAGGAAACACTAAAATTAGCCTTTGCTAGAATAATACATAAACGTCTGTCAGAGTTGATTTGAGCTGCGAGAGGACGCGTACGTCTGAAAACCGATCGTCACTCTTGGCCCGAGTCCATCCCCGTGTTATGTTGTTTGGATTGTGAAACGGTTCAACTTGGACTGATTATAAGCCGGACCAGGACGCACTGTTTGACTGAACGTGTTTTGACTTTGACAGTTTACTTTGTAAACGACTTCAGGGGTGACGGACCGGGTCATTTTAATGACAGCTCCCAGCTGGAAACCCGTATCCCAACAAGAGCTTTAAAAAATCCACTTTTGGATAAATGGACGTCTTTTTTCTCTCGCTCCATCTTAATTTGCTCCTCCAGCTTCTCCCAGTTCCACGGCCTGGTCACACATTTCAAGATTGGGGCCCTGTGCATGAACATCATTGAGCATGAGCTGAAGAGGTACAGCCTCTGGCAGGACGAGCTACAGAAGAAGAAGAAGGCCTATATCCTTTCCTAAGAGTCATAGAAGATGGGAAATGGATGCTGTGTGGAAAACATGCTGTTGTTGTGTAGCTGACACATTCAGACAGCTTTGAGCTCAGTATTCATGGCTCAGTTCCACTGTAGTTAATGCTTTTGAGTTCTTTGACTGATTTCACATGAAGAGTCCTCTGAGAATCCCAGTCTGAAGAAGGAGCATGAGAAGTCCTTCAGAAAGTACAGGAGCCTCCTGATCAAGCAGGAGCAGCTTCTCAGAGGTACTGCCTCTACTGTTTGCTCTGCCTCTACTGCCTCTACTGTTTGCTCTGCCTCTACTGTTTGCTCTGCCTCTACTGTTTCCTCTGCCTCTACTGTTTCCTCTGTCTCTGCTGTTTCCTCTGCCTCTACTGTTTCCTCTGCCTCTACTGTCTCTACTGTTTCCTCTGCCTCTACTGTCTCTACTGTTTCCTCTGTCTCTGCTGCCTCTACTGTTTCCTCTGCCTCTACTGTTTCCTCTGCCTCTACTGTCTCTACTGTTTCCTCTGCCTCTACTGTTTCCTCTGTCTCTGCTGTTTCCTCTGTCTCTGCTGTTTCCTCTGCCTCTACTGTCTCTACTGTTTCCTCTGTCTCTACTGTTTCCTCTGTCTCTGCTGCCTCTACTGTTTCCTCTGCCTCTACTGTTTCCTCTGCCTCTACTGTCTCTACTGTTTCCTCTGTCTCTGCTGTTTCCTCTGCCTCTACTGTCTGAAGAGTTTGAACTCAGGAGCTGCTGGAAACCAGAAACCACAAACAAAGACGGAGAATACAGGAGTTAGATTCTTCAGGCGGACACAAATGAGACTCTGTGTGAATATAAAAAAGTTTAATGATTATTCTTTTATCAATTGCATTGAGCAGAAATTAGATTTTCTTGTTTCTGTCACTTCTTCAGTCCTCTGACGCAGGCCGTAACATGGTTTTCCTTCTGTTTTATATGTAGATGCATGTTCATGCAGTGCATTAAACAAGTAGAGACACAAAGTGTTTTAGCCTGTTAGCGTGTAAAACATCGTAACAGTGGCAGCTGCAGAACAAACCGCTGCAGACGCCTCATAAATGCTTCCTGCAGACATTTGAACTGCGGCAGGACAGAACGTGATGCAGCTGCGTCCTGGTGACATCTGAGGTCACGTGCAGGTCGCGCTGCACTAATCCCTGAGAAACCTGAAAGCCAGTAACCTTCTGAGTGCACGGAGCTGCAGGGAAGATTAAACTGCATGACTGTTTCTGACAAAAAAGTGAATTTGGATGAGTCGCTGTGAGCAAACAGCAGCGTCCTCGCAGCAACTCAGTCCTCAGCTCCTTTGTCCTGCAGCTGCAGCAGAGGACATGCACAGTTTCCAGCAGTGTGATGTGTGTTAATGTCAGTCTGCAGACATTAAACTTTATTCTGTGAGCAGCTTCTGAAGACATGCATTAGTTTCCAGAGTTTGCTTCTTTTATTTGAATTGAATATCTTTAATGGTCAGAAGTGAAAGAGTTAAAGCTGAATCTGTTTCCAACATGATCCCGTTGTCGCTAATGTATGTGAACCTGCAGTCGCTCTGTGCCTGCTGCTGAACCTGGCTGAAGACACCCGCACAGAGCTGAAGATGAGGAACAAAAACATCGTGCACATGCTCGTGAAGATCCTGGACCGGGAGGACCAGGAGCTGCTGCTGGTGGTGGTCTCCTTCCTCAAGAAGCTCTCCATCTTCCTGGAGAACAAGGACGACATGGTGAGGAGGAGATTATTATTATTGTTATGATGAACATACCTGAACATATCAGGCAGTCGTCCTGCACAAGTTAACATCACACTTTAGCTCATGAGCGACTATGAGCCAGACCTGAACCAGCATCAGTGCTGGACCTCACTGATGCTTTAATGTGTGAATGGGAACAGATTCATGCAGCCAGGAGCCGAAGTAACAACATATATACAAAAAAAAGAAATGAAAACTAAGTTAAACTAGAATAAAACATGAGAAGCAAAGATGAAGATTCAAACAAAAAGCCTCATTCATTATTTTATATTCACTAATGTCCATGAATTCTGAAGTGTCCACATAGTTTTGGCCATGTAGACATCAATCACAGGTTTGTTAAGCAAAATAAGAAAATGATCCTGCAGAGAAGTTCAATTTAAACCTCCTCTCGTTTGGTTTCTCGCTTTAATGAATGAGGGGCTTTGTTTGAGATTCAGGGCGTCTGTGCATTGTTTTTGTAAATTGCGGTTAATCAATCACCTGATTAGACGTCCTTCACATCTCTGCGTCATCTGCTCTGTAACGACATGAGTCAGATTTAGAGGAAGCAGTCGTCCTTTCGTTCGTTCCATAAACGCTCGCCAGGTTGTTTTTGACAAATAGCCGTTACCAGGCAGAAACCGCGCTTATCAAATTTCAACGTAATAATCGCTTACAAGGTCCGTTTCTGGCCACGTGTCCCTCAGCGCTCACGCAGGAACCTCAGCGCTCCGGCTTTCCCTAATCCAGTGCCACCTGGTTCCAATCTCTCTGAGTTCTGTGGGTCTTTATCGAAGCCAGACCCTGTTAGGAACCAGTTTTATCTCCGTGTTTCCCTTCAGTGTATCTTTGATTCAGATTAAGGAGCCCTTCAGGGGATTCAGACCCACTCGAGCATGTGTCCAGCAGGAAAACAGTGGTTTCAACACTTGGACTCAGCTGGGTGCGTCAGTGCAGCAGGGGAGCGTGGCTCCCATGGGACACGAGTGTTTAATAGATTGAGGAGGACTGATGGTTTAATGATGCAGCGCCGCGCTCTTATTTACTCTGCAAACATGTTGTGACTTTCCTCTGATCAGATAAGACGTCAGCACAGTCCGATGCGTATGTTCTGCCCCCTGACTAATGGGGGGGGGGGCATCAGTGGTAATTGACACAGGCTGCAGCTGATTACGCTGCTCGGTCTGGTTTGTGATGGTGCGACTGGAGCTGGTTTCACGCACAGTAGCAGCGATTTTAACTGGGAGCAGGTTGCGTCACCGTCATATCTGGATGTGGGGAGGCCGCAGAAGGGAGCACGTCGCAGCGGCGGGCCCCGGCCACAGCGCCTGGGTCCGGTCTGAGCCCGCAGAGAGAGCCAGCCCTGGGTGGTGTCATCAGCTCAACACCTCCACCTGCCTGCAGGTGGTGTGAACCTGAAAAACACCAGACATCACAGATAATTCACAGTATTTACATGTTGTGTTTAAAGAATAAAATATCAATTATTATGTTACATATGATATTATATTATATTATATTATATTATATTATATTATATTATATTATATTATATTAACAATGATAATAAATTATCATTTGTGCTATATTAATTTTGCACATACACACAGTCTATTAAGGAAATATATATGCACATTTAATGTATAAATAAGTAATAATACTTTCAATAATGCTGTTATATTTAAAAGTATTATTGCTTTATTATAATATATATTATAATATTATTTATTTTAAGTAAAAACACAGACATTTGGTAAAAACAGGAGTAGTGTTCATTCTGCAGCTCAGGCTGCATGAAATATGCTTTTATTTCTGTTTCAAACCTCCAGTGAAATGATTTATGGTTTCGCTCTTTATTCCAGAGCCGTGGCAAAATGTAGCCCAGCTGCAGACAGAGTCAAAGTGCTGACATCACTTCCTGTCTGACAGATAGCATTTCTGCTTGAGGGTCTCTCTGGTTGTTGCTGCTTTTACATCAGGATCTGAAACTCTGTGGTTTTAATAAAGCGTCCCGAGGCGGCAGACATCAGCTGATCTGTGTCTCTGGGTGTGTTCGTCTGTGTGTTTGTTGTTGTTGTTTTACTTGTTGCGTCTGTCGTCTGCAGGCTGAGGCGATCCGCCGTGGAAAGAAAGCTGGCCCGGCTGGTCCCCCTCGCGAGCCGCGAGGAGCTCCTGAGCACCAGCTGCGCCTCCTCTCCAACCTGTCCTTGACATAATAAGCTGCGCCTTCAGATGGTCGGGCGGACTCGTTCCCAGCGAACTCTCCCTCACTGCTCGGTAATCAGTGCCGCCGCCTCTAACGACCTGTGCTCCGTGTGTGTGTGTTTGCGCTGTCATGGGCGCTACATCATTCAGGTTTTCACTGTCAGAGCAAACGCCGTCCATCCTGAGCTGCAGCGACGCCTCTGATTTGTTATTCCTGAGGCGTGTGTGCAGGTGCAGCTATAACACTCACACCTCGGGTGACCATTAGAGCAGTGACCTCCTAATAGCTCCTGGTGCATGCGATTGGTGCGTTGTCTCATCCATGGGGCGTGCGACGTGGTCAGAAGCATCTCTGACAGGCCCTTTTGAAGCCTCTCGGGGGAGGCTCGGGTAACGGCGCATAATTAATATAATATATTTGTTAGAATAACATGCCAGAGCCTCTAGACAAATGTTGTTTTGTAGGAGGGGGACCAGAGGTGGAGGGGTCTGCAGAGATTTAGGCAGGGCTTGTTTTTGGGAAGTGGCGGGGTGGGGGCTGCTCCTGCAAGGAAGCAGGGTGCACATAATATAAGTTAACGCTGAAATATGGCGCCTGCTCACGGTTCTGACACTGCTGAGTTTGCACGTATTTGTGTGTTTGAGTGCGTGTGTGTAATTTGCCGTGTTCGTGCGCCGAGGCGTCATTAATCATCCGCTCTCGCTGCCGACTGTCCTCTGGTCGACTGACACGCTCAGCACGACGACTCCAGCCTTATCTCTGCAGAGGGAGGACAGGGGGGAGGGAGGGGGAGACTCTCAGCCTCCCCCTCTCTCACTCTCTCACTCTCTCCCTCCGTCCAGACCTGACCCGAGGTCGTGACCCCTGGTGATGAGATGAAAGTGGAGAAGGAGCCTCCACTTGTCATCATCACCTCCCACTCGAGCTGTCCCAGCACCACCTGAAAGCTTCAGCAGAAAAGAAGAAAGGTTCCTCTCTGTCGTACCCGGCGCCACGTTTTCCTTTATATTCCCCCGCCAGGGTAGGGATAGCTTGTCGGTTAGTCGATCAGTGAAACCGTTAAGACTTTAAGCGATTCAGTCGTTTTATCAAAATAGCTGCCACATGATGTCCCTGGCAGTATTTGATGCTTCGTATCTCCAGTCAATTGATGTCTTTAGGTTTGCAGTAGATGAGTCATCACTTGTTCTCCCTGTGTGGTTCCCAAACTCTAATCCATCCACAACTCACGGCCTCCACAGTCAGAACATGCACCTGTTTGCGGCATGACAACATTTCTTATGTTCTTGTGTTAAAAATCAAATGTTGCAAAACCAAAAAAGCCAGCTACCGATCAGTGTCCGGCTGCAGCACAGAGCTAAGAGTCATGCTAGCTAGCAGCAGCATGCTACATCTGTTAGATTAAACACTTTATTGATTAGACGCCACAAAATGTCTCAGCAGTTTAAATATTTTACATTTTTTTTAAATTGGTAACTGTGTATAGCGTAACCCCGCTCTGTCTGTTTATCGCAGCAAAATGAAAACTTGTTTTATTGGTGTGATTAAATAAAAAGCACCTGCAGATAGATAAATGATGAAGCACTTGATCGTTTGTCTGCAGTCATCTCTTGACATAGCGCGTTAAACCAACATATCAGTGTTTTACCTGTGGTGGGGCAGTTCATCCGGTGGCATGCAGTAACGGCGGAGCGGCGCTGTCCGCAGCCCGGGCCCAGGCGCCTCCTAATCTGCGCGGGTGTAATTTTACGAAGGTCGGGCAGCTTTAAATCAGACGGGGTGTAACTGGAGTTTAGCTCTCCCACTTTGCCCTGAACAGTCTAGTTAGTATAACACACCCATCTCTCTCTGTTGCCCCGGCCACAGTGTTTTGAACATTTAATGGGATCCCTCTTGTCGCCCGTAAGGATCCTCCGTGTTCCTACCGGCAGAGCAGGGACCGCCAGGTCTGGAGGCGCTCATTGCCTCAGTGTGTGTGTGTGTGTGTGTGTGTGTGTGTGTGTGTGTGTGTGTGTGTGTGTGTGTGTGTTCCTGGTTGTTTTCATGTGCATGTTAAGGTGCTGGTTGAGGTAAAGAGCTCGCTAATAGAAAGCATGTTCAGCCAATGTGAGCTCGCTGGAAGGGCAGGCGGCGAGCAGCGTAACTTTAGCAATAAAAAGGCAGTAAAACTGATGCTTCCTCCTGTTTCCCAATTAAAGCGAAGCGTCTCTCCCTCCTGTGATTCAGAGGTTCACTAGGCACATCTGGATCCTAATACTCTGCGATAAGGCTCCCGTGCAGCCGCTGACCGAACACGGCTGGGACCAGTTTAACTGGACCTGGTGGGGGAGCTCAGGGGGCCAGTGGAAGCAGCCCCAGGAGGTCTGTCATGGTTCTGGTCCAGTGGCAGAGCCTCTCTCTTAACACTTCTCTTAATGAAAAGCTCCCGGGTCAAACTCTGGTCTGAACCCTGTTAATGCTCCTCCTCCTCCTCCAGGCCCCAGCCCCCTCCCGCTCCCTCCAGCTCTGGTCAGGGGTGCCCAAGCTCATAAAGGTCCTGGGCTCACCATGATCCTAACACTCAATCATTCTGTCTTTATCTCCCTCGCGCTGCTGCTCACACTTGATAAGCTCACAAAACTCTAGCGACAGCGAATGTGCTTGATTTCTCAGACAAAGGCTCAGTTCAGGTGCCTGGCGCGTCTGGTAGGAACGTGATCATAATTCGAATTAATCTGATGCAAAACAAATAACCATAAACTGCAATAATATGGGTATTATTTGCTTCAGCTCGCGTGAGCTTTGTTTCAGCCTGCTAGTTTTGGTTTAAGCATACATTATGCTTTCGATGGGGCCCTAAAAAGAAGAAGGGCGTTTTGCAGTTGAAGGCGAATGTCGATCTCTCAGCGGCGCCCAAAGGCGATGTGAAGGTGGACCACGAGCCCGGCTGTGATGACACGATGTTGCTCCGGATCAGCTGGATCTGTAACTAAGCTAACAGGATTAGCACAGCAGCTTGTTTTCAGCTTTTTCTGCTTCTCTGCTACCAACAGAGTCCTGGTGACTCTGGATGATCCCCCAACTTTAGTTGCCAATGACCCACAGAGAGTGTTCCCGGTGTGAGCTGCTCACATTATGCAGTGTTTCTGCAAAAAAGCTGCTTTTACTCTCTGTTTTGATTCAGTTAGTCAAGAGATCTAAGAAGAACCAGTACTGCAGTACTTCCCTGCATCTGTAATGGCTCGGCTGCACTGATGCGTCCACATAATGTGGCAGACAGCGGACAGTGTGTGGTCAAACCAGACTGATGCTGCATGAGCGAGCTGAAATCTAACAAATAACGTGAAAAATAGATTTGTTATGGATTTGGGACAACATTACTCTGTCAGACAGCGTGAAAAGCTTCCCTTTTCAGCCCGGGCCGAAGCTGCAGCTGCACATTTATCCTTTAAATGTTGTTTTCCTCTGTAGCTGCCCACGCGAGCCGACAGGCTGAGAAAGTGCAGTCATTTGAGGTGCCAAACTCTCGCCCGAAACTGTCTCTCGACTTGAGACTACGCCGTTCAAAAGGCCTTTCAGCCCATTAATATTTTCAGAAAACACACAGCGCTGCTAGATGGCCAGTCGTGGCGTCCGCTGGCGCCCGAGCACCAACCAGTCATTCATCCATTGACTCTGCTCCTCTGCTGTGTTTTACGTTGCAGCTGACGAGGGCAAGAGACAGCTCAGCATGTGCATTCTGTACCATCAGCATGGACGACAGATTCAAGTCCATGTTTGCTGCCACGGGCCGCATACCGCCCGGAAGTAAGACTAGCTAATGTACAGCGGCAGCAGGCAAGACGGACACGTGCTTCGGCTAACAGCGCGATTAATGCATGAGAAACAGAGGGAGCACGCCACATCTGGAACGAAAATCAACAGAGACTCCTGCCGTCCTCTGCTCCTGCTCGACTCCTGCTCCTGCCGGCCCTCTGCTCCTGCCCGTCCTCTGCTCCTGCTCGGCCTCTGCTCCTGCTCGGCCTCTGCTCCTGCCCGTCCTCTGCTCCTGCCCGTCCTCTGCTCCTGCCCGGCCTCTGCTCCTGCTCGGCCTCTGCTCCTGCTCGGCCTCTGCTCCTGCCCGTCCTCTGCTCCTGCTCGCCTCTGCTCCTGCTCGGCCTCTCCTGCCCGTCCTCTGCTCCTGCCCGTCCTCTGCTCCTGCCCGGCCTCTGCTCCTGCCTGTCCTCTGCTCCTGCCCGGCCTCTGCTCCTGCCCGGCCTCTGCTCCTGCCCGGCCTCTGCTCCTGACCGTCCTCTGCTCCTGCTGTTGCCTCTGCCCTGCCCGGCCTCTGCTCCTGCTCTCCTCCTCTTTCTGCTCACAAACATCCATCATTCCCCTCTTTTCCGTGTTTGACCTGAATTGTCACTGTTGCCTGAGTCCTGAGTCGTGAGGAGGTCCAAACCCGGGCTCATTTCTTTCGCGTTAAGCTCTTAACGTTGTTGTTGAGTTCGCTCCCTCTGATTCAAACTGACCCGGTCAGCGGCTCCTCACCAGCGATTAGCTCGACGTGCGCCGTCATTTATTTGTTTGTTGAGGTTGGGTGTAAATGCCGCCAGATGTGGCGGTGTGGCGGGCTGTTAGTTCAGAAAAGGTCATGGCAGATCTGGTACCGCCAGGCTCCCCCGTGGTAGAAAGGGCAGGCGGCTACATGACCAGGATGTGACCTCTGATATAAGCCCAGAGGCCTGTGCACTATCCCCACGTCTCCAACCAGCCCTCAATGTCCAGGGTCCTGCTGTTCTCTGTAATTAGGGCTGTAGATCGCATCTGTCCGACAGTTGTAATATTAAAACTATAACATGATTTTTATATTATTTATTTTAAAGGTTGCATTAAACTGAGGCGACTTCATAACTTATTGATAATTGGCTAAAATCCTCTTATAGAATCACGTTAGTGTCAGTGTTTGGTCAAAAACGTCAGAATATCTGATTTTTCATTTTCTCAGAAGAGTTTTTGGTACTTTGGTGAATTTGATGAGGAGGAGTTTCTGCTTTTAAAGCATAAATAGATCCATGATGGAGCCAGATCAAAAACAAACTGTGTTTGTGTTTATTACAGTTGTTTTCTGAGGAGGCGAGTTGTTGTTGCCTCATCGCGTGTTGGCTTTATCACAGGGTCAGCTGATCGCATTAATTAAGCTGGTGTGAGAATCTGTGTGCAGCAGAACAAGGGCATCTGTCGATCAAATCGCAGAGTGTTGAAACTCGTCCGCCCTCGTCTCCGCCTGTTCTCGCCGCCTCGCCTCCCTTATCCCACTTTCCCAGGCGAGGTTGCTCTGAGATTCTCGGCTTTTAATGGGGTCACCGTTAGGCGTGGAGTGGTGGCAGGGGGGGGTGGGGGCGGAGGTGGCTGCGTTGGCCAGGCTGCGTCGTGGCGCGGCGTTGCGGCCCTGACTGGGCCCCCGGTGGCTGTCTGTAGTATTAAATAAGCAGAGGCCCAGGTGCCAGAGAGTCTGGACGGGGCTGAGTTGGGGTCCGGGGCCCCTGGTATGTGATACCTAACCCAGGCCCGGCCCGGCCCGGCTGATGCCTGACTCCTCACAGGGAGGCAGTGCACCCCCCCCCCACCCACTTCCTGTTTAATGTTAAATCCAATTGCAGCACAGACTGACAGACCGGGGGGAGGGAGGGAGGGGGAGGAGCAGAAAGAACAGGAGGGAGGGTGTTTGGTGGCGTGACCCCCCGCCAATCTCCAACGCGCTGCTCTTTGTTAATTAGAGCCTCACCCCTTTTTATTGTTCTCTCATCCCCTCCCCCCTTTCCTCCCCTCGTCCTCCTCCTCTCTCCTCTCTCTCCGCGTTTCTCCTCCCCTCCTCTCTCCTCACCTCCCTCTCTCTCCTCCCCCCTCCCTCTCTCTCCTCCCCTCCTCTCTCTCCTCCTCTCTCCTCACCCTCCCCCTCTCTTCCTCTCTCTCCTCCCCTCTCCTCCCCCTCCTTCTCTTTCCTCCCCTCTCCTCCCCTCCCCTCACCCCTCCTCCCTCTCTCCTCCCACCCTCTTCTCTCTCCCTCCTCTCTCTCTTCACCCCTTCTTCCTCTTTCCTCCCCCTCCCCTCACCCTCCTCCCTCTCTCCTCACCCTCCTCTCTCCTCCCCTCTCCTCCCCTCTCTCCTCACCCTCCTGCCCTCTCCTCCCCCCTCCCTTCTCTCCCCCCCCCACCCTCCCCTCTCTCCTCACCCCTCTCTCCTCCCCTCTCCTCCCCCTCTCTCCTCCCCCTCCTTCTCTTTCCTTCCCTCTCCTCCCCCTCCATCACCCTCCTCCTCTCTCCTCACCTTCTTCCTCTCTCCTCACCCTCCCTCACCCTCCTCCCCTCTCCTCCCCTGTTTGTGTTGTCAGCTGATGAAGCTGGTGTCTGACTGTGTGGAGGAGAACCTGGATGTTGAGCTCATCTCACTCTGCATCAACCTGGCTGCTGAGAAGAGCAACGCTCAGGTGATCTGTGAAGGTGTGAACCACGAACAGGATGAACACGACGTGTGGTCTGAGTCTTTCTGTCCCTCTGAGATCACCTTGTCCCTCCTCCCTGTTGCCGTAGGTAACGGCCTGAAGATGCTGATGAAGCGCGCTGTGAAGCTGAAGGACGTCCTGGTGATGAAGATGATCCGAAACCTGTCTCAGCACGGCGGAGACACCAAGAGCCTCTTCCTGGTCAGCACATTAACGGCTCCGGGCCTCAAACTGCTTGTTCCTCCTTCTCCGCACCACTTCCTGTCTGCATCTCCACGGCAACCTCTCTAATACAAAAAGACATGTGATAGGAAACCGTCAGTATGAACTCGTTTAGGATGATGATGGAGAAAACAGAGCAGATATAACAAACATATAACCGAGGTTAGAAACTATGTGAAAAGGTTTGCTCCTTATCAGACGTTGGTGCGTCGTGCAGCAGCCGCAGTAGTTCAGTGGCTGCATCAGGAAGTTTCATAGTGCAGATTCAGCAGATTAGGAATAACTACACTTCCATTAATCGTCTGTTTCACGTGTTCTGACCAACACTCAGAGCGTCCAGCTCACTGAAATCATGAATATATGACATGTTTAGACAGAAGCAGAGCTGAAGCTGTAAGAATCCAGATGAATGAAGCTGAATTTGGCTTTTTCACTCATCTGCTGTAGGATCACGTCGGCGACCTGGCGGCTCAGATCAGTGACAACGAGCCCGAGGAGTTCGTCATCGAGTGTCTGGGCACGCTGGCCAATCTGACCATCCCCGACCTGGACTGGGCGCTGGTCCTGGAGGAGTACAATCTGCTGCCGTACCTGAGGGACAGACTCAAACCAGGTGTGTCTGTAGAAACAGGATCCAGTCCAGGCCTCTCCCGCGCCCCGTCTTAACCTCGGACTCGTCCCCTTTAATCAGTGAGGCGTCACTGCTGGTAGATGATGTGACGACAGACGACCCTCATCAAACTCTGGGCCTTATCTTTACCCTTCATGACCTCTGACCTCCTGAACTCAGGGTCTGGTTCAGTATTTGAGGTCACTGTACGATCTGAGGAAGAGACCTGGCTTCATTTGCTTCCTCGTGGCTAAAGTTTGTTCTGTCCGGATCGTATCTCATCTCTAGGAATGACCTGATTGTGTTCACCGCCTCCGATCCTCGCTGACGCGTCTCTGTCCTGATGCGTTTTTGTTTTGTTGCTGCATGATCATGTTTCACTCTCTGCAGTTTGTGATCTGATTGGTTTCACACAGCGATCTGAGCAATGCTGTGAAACGTCGAGCCCTCTTTCATCCACCACTGAACCTTTTAATAGACGTGTTCCTCAGACACAAAAAGGCCTGATGAGTCATTCATTGATCTGAAAACGAGCCCCCGGTGATCCGTTAAAGCAAAATAGATGTCTTCAGATGGAAAAGAGCCGTTTTATAACCGTATTTTTCCAAGCGAAGTTTTCCAGGCGTCGTTTGTTCGAGGAGCAGCTCCAGCAGCTCGGCGCAGGCCGGCAGATGTATACTGCGCCCATACAGTCTCAGAACGTGGATGTTTTCCCTGGCTCGCGCTCTGCTCTGCTTGTATCCACAGCCCAGATGTTTTTACAGGATCAGTGAGGTCTCTCTGCCAGTCGTCCACTCGACTCACTCACGTACTTTTCCCTGATGTCAGGTTCTGCTGAGGATGACCTCATCCTGGAGGCGGTGATCATGATCGGCACCATGTCCATGGACGGCTCTTGCGCAGCCACGTTGGCCAATTCCAGCATCATTCCTGCTCTCATCGAGCTGCTCAACGGTAAATCCTGCACCATGGTGTTTTACAGACAGCTGCAGTGGCAGAGGAGAGACAGGAGGAGCAGGCTGTGGCTGATGTGACGACGCCTGAGCTGTTACACAGAGAAGGTTTTGCTGTGATTGTTTCTGATTGACTTTAAACTAAAACAGCTCAGCATGTGTAAACTGCTGCTAATCTCCTACAGGTACGAAGCAAACAGTTGAAATACACCCACACCTAAATTAAACCACCTCAGTGAATGTTCTGCTCCTCTCCAGCCCGACAGGAGGACGATGAGTTTGTGTGTCAGATCGTCTACGTCTTCTACCAGATGGTCTTCCACGAAGCCACCAGTACCGTCATCGTCAAAGACACGCGTATCCTTCCGCCCACCTCAGTCCTGGTGATGCAGCCTCTGTCGTGCACCAGGGTGACTCTATTTCCAGCCTGCGTCCCAGCACCACCCTGCATGTATCGCCTGTCTCTGTTTATATCCATCTCCATGGCAACCTCTTTAACCCCTGGTCTTTTGGGCTTCCTAAGCAGCCTGTAATTGTACACAGTTGTGGTCGGTGGCGTCCCGTGTCAGAGCACGAGTGCGTCCTCCGTCAGCAGCTTCTGACTGATGTTTTTCCTTCTGCCTGAAGAAAAAACAGAAATATCTGATTTTAGCGCCGCCGCGGGAGCGAGTGGCGGAAAGTGTTTGCTCAGTCGCAGGAAGAGTAGCTTCATCCGCCCACACCACATCAACACACAACAGCTCAGACAGGACGAAGTGTTTTCTTTCCTTGAGTTGAGATCTCAGAGGCGCCCGCGTACCTCATCGACCTGATGCACGATAACAACGCAGAGATACGCAAAGTCTGCGGCAACACGCTGGATATCATCGCTGTGAGTACCCGCACGAGTCATGAACATGTCTGTACCCCTCAGCCCTCATTTAATGTTTTACATTTACAACACATTTTAAAGCTGTAAAGTGCCCCAGACAACAAACAAACAGTAGAGAAGGAATGAAATCAAAAGGCCCAGGACAGTTTTAGATTTGGATCCTGTGAAACTTCACAGCTGGGACAGATTTTATGTGTTAAAGGCTGTTTTTTAATATCTGACGGTTGAGATTCTCTGTGCATCCCGACAGATCTGCATCAAATCTGCAGCTGTCGCAGGACGCTAACACGTGTGCACGCTGCGCTGACTGCACACTATTCCTCCACAAGCAGATATAATGCTGATGACTTAGCACTTTGAGCCAGTTGCACAGGAGAAAGTTATGCTAACATGCTAGCTTAGCAGCAGCCATGTTGGTTGTTTACGCTCAGTGTTTGGTTACATTCTGATTTAATTGCATGCAACGTGGCAACAGGATTGCCACAAACTGGAGAAACCGATGCTTTCAGGGTCCTTTGGGTGCACGGAGGTCGTCTAGTTGGTTCAGGAACTTGAGCGTCAAGCTGTTTGTTCACACTCGTCCTGAAAATGCTGCTGTGCGCGATTAAAGAGCAACGCATGGGTACAGATCCAGAGGACTTCCTCCTGATGTGCTCCAGTCAAAACCTGACATCAGCGATTAACTAACCGACGAATTCCTGCGTCGCCGTGTGACTGACAGGTGTGGTCAGCTCCCAGTCAGTGTGTGATCGCTGCCAGACCTCAGATCAGCGTAATTAGCTGTAGATTACAGCCAGGCAGAGTAGCGGGCCAGAGGAAGTGTTTCATTGAAATTATCAGTGAGACCTATTAAGATGTGAACCACATGAAAGGCGACCGGCGGGCTCTGGAGTGTGTCAGCGGCCGGACAGCAGAGGTGAGAGAGAAAGCAGAGCTGTGGACACACACACACACACACACACACACACACACACACACTCACATCATTACTGCCTCGCTGTGCGGGGTCCTTTTGGCAGCACACGCCATAACTGTGCAGTCCTGAAATGTTCTCCTTTGATCAGTGCAGTGCTGCCTCGTGTACAAACACACACACACACACACACACACGGCTTCAGCAGGAGCTTTGTAGATGCTCCAAGTGGGACAGAGGCCTAATTCACTGTGATATTCTTAGCCCAGCCACATTTCCAGACGAATATATTGAAAAGATCCCAGAGCTGTTGTGCACTTCCTCACCCCGCTGTGATGAGCTCAGCTGCTAATAACTGATGACTCATGTTAAACTAACATAACAACCTAATTCCTCAGTGAAAAGCTGAGTCATGATGCTGCGGCACTGATTGGTGCAGGGGGCGGCAGCGTGGCGGTCAATAGGCCCGTTTGAGTCCGGGGCCTGGCGCGGCTGCCGGTGCCCGCGGGCTCTGCTTCGCCTCTGAATGATTAATCTTTGAGCCCGGGGGCGTCGCTGCCTCAAAGGCCGCCTTCATGGCCCCCCCAGCCCCTGCAGAGAAAAGAAAACAGGGTTTTATTAGCTGGAGTGAGGCGGATGGAGACGACACACACGTCTTACACACACACACACGTACCTGCACACACACACTTCCTCTGTGTTTCTGTCCTGTGTTTGTCACACACACACTCAGTTTCTCCTCCTCATACACTAATTCTTTCAGTCTTCATGTAAAAAGACTCTCAGCCTCCTCAGGACCAAACCTCCAGACACTGAACCTGCACATCAGCACGTTAGCATTGTCGGTGTGTGTTAGCATTTAGCTCGAATTAGCTGCTTACGTGGTCGTAAACCTGTTTCCCATCCTGACCCAGTTCAAATGTCTCTCTCCTCCCCAGGAAAGGGACGAGGAGTGGAAGAAGAAGATCCAGACGGAGAAGTTTCGCTGGTACAACGGTCAGTGGCTGGAGATGGTGGAGAACCGCCAGATGGACGACACCGGGGAGCCCTTCCTGTACAGCGAGGACGGGGAATCCTTCATTGGGCACGGAGACATCCTGGACAGACCAGACCTCTTCTACAGCGCTGGTGCGGAGAGCTTTAAAGGAATAGTTCATAATTTATAGAAAACAAATCTTTATTTATGTGAAGCTGATGTTATCGCACTGTGCATTCAACCTGTGTGTGTGTGTGTGTGTGTGACCCAGATGGCATCATCTCAGCAGATGGCGCCATCAGCCCTGACTTCTTCACGGACTTCCAGAGTGGAGAGCTGGGACAGGCGGGATACATGAGCAGGTAGGGAACCTGCAAATCCACCTTCGTCTCCATGGAAACAACATCCAGAATGATTGATCGGAGTGAAAACACCGATTTGCAGCCAAGGGTTCAGTCAAGCTGTCGGTCAGTGTGACGCCGTGTTTACAGCTCTCACCTCCGGTGTAACACTGATGTTCGAGGGGCAGGAACTCTGACTGAGAGCTCTGCAGCCCTTTAGTGGGACAGTAGTCCTGCTCAGATCACACCCATCCGACTCCCGCCTCCTGAACGTCTGTCAGACTTTCGTTAGCCCGTTAGCTACCTCACACACCCACGCAGACGAGTGCGTGTGTGTGTTGTGGATGTGAGTGTGTGATGGAGGCCGTCAGCAGGGCAGGTTGACTGTGTTTACTTCAGCTCTCTGAGTCTCAGTCCTTCTGAGTCGCTATTCGCTGATCTGCGTTATTGAACCAGGCCTGAGTCAACAAGCCTCGCCGATCCCAGAAGGCATCGCTCCACCCGCCCCCGCAGCGGCGCCCGGCTTTGAGAACAAACACTCTCCGTCTCCTTGCTCCTGTTCCTCTGCGGCTCCAGCACATCGGCCGCTTCAGTCCCAAAACGCCGCTGACATTCCTGCGAAATGAGAAACTGAAGCCTGGGAATTAACCATCGCTGCTGTTATCACTGACACAGACTCTCACTGTGTCCGTGTGTGTCCGCCATGGGCCGGCGGCTGATTGGCTGAGCAGGGAGATGAGCACCAGTGGGAAATGCAGAGCCTCGCATGCGATAAAACTCCGTCCGTGTTTTGTTTTTTCTCTTCTTGCTCTTTGCAGCAGGAATGTTTGGTTTGGCTGCAGCTGAGCGGCTGTGACTCGCCGAATCCACGACACAGCCGGACCAATCAGAGGCAACCAGAGAGAGAGAGAGATCCTGACTTTCTGTCTTTATCTGCTCTCTCTCTCTGCTTTGTAACCGATACCTTTTAAACACACTGTGAGTGCCGGGGGAATCTGCGTCTGTGAGACCGACTCCGACTGATCCAGGTTAACATAATAATCAAATCCAGCTCCGGCGCTTATTTTAAACTACGTGTGAAACACGGTGTGAATGGGGCCTTTTTAAAAACAGCCCGACACTGTACAGTCGCTGGTATTCCTGTGAACGTCACGTGTTTTTTACCTGTGAACATGCGTCGTTGCAGGAATGCGGCATCTTCATCACAATCACAGTTAAATTCATCTGTTCATCTAAAATAAGCTGCTTTTCATTCGTTTCAGCCTCAGGTTTGTGTTTTTGTTGTGTTAGCGAAGATTTAGCGTCAGTGTTTACTGGACGGTTTCAGATCCAGAGACGGGACAGGAAGTGGGTGGAGACGTGGGCGGGGTTAGGAACAGAGCGAAGGTCGTGGTCAAGATCACACTGTGAATCTTCACCAGCGTCTTTAATGATCCGACGTGTTTGAGTCCTGCTCAGTTCAGATGCACTGAATGTTGCAGTGGGCAGATCTCCCAGAGGTCTTCCTCGTGGTTTAGCGAGGTCCAGTAGACAGTGGCGTGACGGACAGACTGACCGTGTGACCCCAGGACGACGAACAGGCCAACAGGAGAGTCAGTGAGCGCTTTGAGAAACTGTCAGGATGTGACGGGGCGCCGCGGAGCGAGCTGAGGGTGACACTCAGGGAGGAGAAGCAGAAACAATCAGAGATAGGCGGGGGCGAGATCTGGTTCGTTACCGCGGCCGCGTGCTGGTTAGCTGTAACCCGAGCAGTGACAGCGGGGGAGATCAAAGCGGGGCCCGGGCCCAGAGACAGGCGCAGGGCGGGTGAAGGGTCACGCCGAAGGAGGAAAAAGGCCCGATTCCTTTTCCTGTTCACCGCCGAGGAATGTCCTCTGCAGGACGGGACGCGTCCCCGCCGCTCTGCCCGCTGCCGACCCAGCCTCCTGCAGCCGCTCTCTGGAGCCCAGACTGGCATGTGTGGGGACACTGGGCCCCTTGTCTCGGTGACCCCCAACCACCCTCTCCTCATTCTGCCGGCGTGTCTCAACACACACGTGAGGCGAATCAGCAGGATCGTGCCACCGCTGTCACCGGGGCTCATGCAGGTTTCAGTCAGTCCACAAACACTTGATTAAACAACAAACAAAGACTGTTCTCAGATTAAAACATCAACAGTGAGCAGCTGAGTCGTCTGTTTACCTCCACAGCCCCAGTTTGATATTAGTGGGGTGAAACTGGTGAAATGTTCCTTTAACAAACATCTGAATTAATATTAAAATTAATTAAATTATTCATAAATTATTATTATTATAATAGTTTTACTCTTTTACTATTAAAATATTACAATAAAACCATGAAATCAGTAAAAGTCATGACACAGTTCGACCGGTCTCTGATGATCGATCGCAACATTATTGATACACAATAAATCAATATCCCCGTCAGCGTCTGCAGCAAACTATAATCAATAAGCAGTGATGATGGTGGAGTCGCTGAGCTCGCAGGAACAAACCAGACTGATGTTAAGAGCCAGTCAAAGAGTTTAGCGCCTTGCTCAGCAGCACTTCAGCAGAGCTACTGAGATGGATCCATGCTGGATCCTCCAGTCCCCAGACCAGCTCCTGCCGCCCCCCCCCATCAGAATCCAGGATCTACTGAGGATTTTGGTGTGAACTGTGTTTTCACCCTCAGCTCGTGAGTCAGGACGGTGACCAGACACCAGGACTCCGGGCGGGGGTCCTGGTCAGGGTCCCCGGACGAAGGTCAGTCCCAGGGTTGGACAGGGTCCCAGTCCAGGAGTCTCGAACAGGGGTCCCCGGACAGGGTCCTGGACATGGTCCTGGCAGTCCAGGCCGGGTGTTGCTGTGACTCAGAGCTGCAGTGTTCCTGCAGCCTCCTTTAGACCGGTTCTCAAATCCCTCCTGACAGCCGTGGCGTGCGGAGAGGAAAAGACATATTTCTGCTCAGGAGGAGGAGCCGGGGGGGCAGAAGGCAAAACAGAGGGGAGAGGGGAGGAGGGGGGTGGGGGAGGGGGGGGCTGCAGGCTGTGTAACTGATCTGGCTGGAAGTGATTGGCTAAAAACAACACGTCATTACAGGCGCTGGCAGAGGCAAAGCAAACAGCTCGTATTTTAGACGCCGCGCAGCCGCTGGCCCCGCTCGGAGCACGGGAGTACGCGTGAGGCTCGGTGTCATCCGTCGGTTTATCCGTCAGCCGCCCCGTCCTGATGAGGCGCCCGGTCCGATGCCGTGACCCCGCCGCCTAACACGAACTCCCAGCAGCTGGTCAGAAGATGGAGCGTGAAATCTGCCCCCGCCCTCCACATCCCCATAGTAACCGATTTATACGGTGGCAGATACTGTTGCTTTATCAACCCCCCCCCCCAACGGGCCCTGTTGCCGGGCAGAGGAGCATGGGTCCTCCAGGTTTGACCACCAGCCTCCGCCCTCATCACGCCGTCGTGTTTGACATCTCGGTTTTACGGCTTGGCGCCGCTGTTTTACCTCCAGCCATGATCTGATGTCCAACACCTGCGTCGAGGACACATAGATATTACATTTTACGTTTTATGACTGAGCTTCGTGCTCTGACTGATCGGCCCGGCAGGGTGTTGGGGAGGGGGATGTCTGGTGTCGGAGCGCCACCTGCCTGATGATGGTGCTGAACTGTCCCATGGACAGCTCTGAATCCTGCGGGGTCAGCCAGTCTGGATCAGCGTTGGTGATCAGGTGTTGATGATCAGGTCTGGATCAGCGTTGGTGATCAGGTGTTGGTGATCAGGTCTGGATCAGCGTTGGTGATCAGGTGTTGGTGATCAGGTCTGGATCAGCGTTGGTGATCAGGTGTGGGTGATCAGGTCTGGATCAGCGTTGCACGGGGCTGGCGTCATGGATCCGTGCAGACCGGTCCGGTTCTTCCCAACCGAACTGCAGATCCCGTCTTTGTGAAGCTGCTCTGTGCACAGGGACGTGAAGCTGCAGGAGAGATGTGAAACTCGTGACTCATCGGAAACCTGCAGGATCTTGCATGAGCTGATGAAACTGTTGGTCAGTAAAAATCTTCAAAAACATGAAATAATCTCTGCAAAAAACCCGTTTGCATGAGCCGACCGGCGATGATGTGCGCGTCGGAGCGTGTCGGAGCGAGTCGGAGTGTGTCGGAGCGTGTCGGAGCGTCTGAGCGCAGCTGCAGGGACGTCTGCAGCTGTGAAACAGCTCAGTGTGCTCGTCAAGTCCTGGTCACTCTCTGTTTCCTTCACACAGCTAAATCCAAACTCTTGATGACTCAGCATGATTTATAAATCAGGCAGCTGTGGGTTGGATCAGCGTTATCGTCAACGCTCAACATGTTTTTACCTTTTTCCTGCAAATCAGCCAGTGAGCTGCCACAGTCCTGAGAGCTTTGAGTCTCATTGCTTCATAATATAAACTCACAGAATATGTGAACCGGTGACGTCAACAGGTAAACGTTTATGAAACCGTCTGTTCCCAAAGTCACGACATAACGCCTCTGAAGTAAAAAACAAAATAATTCTGATTTATTTTCGTTTAGATGATCAGAGTCTGGACTCCGGAGATGGTTTTCCTGTAGCAGAGGCCTCAGTCGCTTTGATTTAAGCTTATTGATTGATTGATTGATTGATTGTTGCTGAACAAAAACCATGAACACCCATGAAGGCAGTTTCCACCTGCAGCCGCCCTGCAGACCCACAGCTGACAGATGAATGCAAAGTAAGGATCTGTGTGTGTGTGTATTGATGTATTTCCCCTCCTGTCTCCCATCAGTGTGTCGGAGCAGTTGGTCCGGCCCGTCAGCGCCTACGGTTTCCACCCGGAGGAGCGCTTCTTCTACGACGCCGCCGCCTGGTGAACCTGCGTCGCTCTGACCGCCGCGGGTGGATCCTGCACAGGCGCCGTTCCCTCTGCAGCCGAGTCCGTTATCCTCGATGTTAAAGCTGCTGGTTTGAGTCTGCACAGAGATGAGAGACGTGGTGCATTGCCTCTCTGATCCTGTTACAGCTCGTTTTGTTGCCTTTGCACTGACGTGGTCCCTGTTGTCGCCTGTGACTCGTCCAAAGTTCTTTAAGCAAAAAGTGACTTTTTTCTGTTTTTCTGCCTCAGTTTGTTCGATTTTCATTTGTTTTTAAAGATAAAACACCAAAAAAACAAACTTCTGTCCCTTTAATCACTTTAAAAGCTGTCATGCTTGTCTCATTTGTTTCCTGTGACGTTTGCTGAAAATAACTGTAATTTAATAAATGAAACAGGTTAAACATGTAAACAGAGCTCAACCGCTGCACCTTCTGTTTAATTAAAGCCAATTAGCTGCTCTGTCTTTAATCTGGTTACACAAACTGATTGATACAGTTTCCTGATATAAATGAACAATAAACTTTGTTGTGCACAGTTTAAGTTTCCAGATTAACCTTAAAGAGAGAAACTGAGCTGAACCCCCACAGACGGTCCTTCACCAGCACCAAGCTGCTGTTACTTCCAGGAAAGCTCCTGGAAGCCTCAGTCGTTCACCTTTACTCCTGAATGTACTCAAAGAAGAAATGTTGACTTTCATCATCTTATCTTGAAACATGTGTTTTAAAGTGAACTGTTAAAAATAATCTGCTGGGTTTTATTTTTATTTGTTTTTTATTCTCTATCTTCGGCCCCGATGGCCCGGAGCGCTGCCTGCTGAGGCTCCATATATCAGATCAGTGGAGGAGTTATTAATGTCGTCAAACTGTACTCAGCAGCTAATCCGTCTCAGATGTCGGGCTGTTTGCAGCTTTTCTTCATATTCCTCAGCGCGGCACGTCTGTGATCGGTTAAAGGAAACATCGTGGAGCATAAATAAATAATCAGAGCATCGTGCAGAACTCGTTTTACTGCCGGATAAAACCATTTATTGCCTGTGTTGCTTTGAGTGGACGGTTCACACAGAGACAGAGCGTTTGTTTGTTTGTAGACTTATTTTATTATTAATATTCACACTTTTCTCTCACGCTGTAAACTGACCCTCTAACCATGTCTGCATGAGACGTCCTGCACAGGTGAAAGGCACTCAGTGGAGTCGACGCTCCAGCACAGTCATTCAGAGGATGGACCGGTCTCCACGGCAACCGCATCCACACGAGGCTGGTTACCGTCGTCATGTGATCTCAAGGCAACATGGAGGTACTATAAAGGCACTTTGATGAGCTACTTCAGTTAAAATCCTTCAGAAGGTCCAAATAAAACAAAATCACACTGAGGAGAAACAAACTACAGCTAGAGAATCGGTTAAGAGGTGATAATGATCCAGGTGATCAATACAGCATCTCATCAATCAAACATCTGCTAATTAACAGTAACACCACAGAGCCTGTTGTAAAGAAATGCGTCAACGTTCAGGTGAATTGATCAAATTTGCCTCAAGTGTGAGACAATCAGATGACCTCGTGTCCGGCTGTGGTTAGCCTAGCTTAGCATAAAGACTGAAAGCGGGGGGAAAGTGCTAGCCTGGCTGTGTGCAACACCCCGAGTCTTCATTTAAACAAATGCAAACAAATATGCAAAACGGGATTATCTGTGTCTCTGACGATCATTTAGCATCTACAGGGAAACTGATATTTAATAGAGCCTAGATGTGCAATTCATTTATAAAATCCTGTGTTCACGTCCACCTGTTAACATGTTTATGCATCTATCAAAATATAAATGCTAAACATGACAGCCATGTGCCTTATGCTAAGCTAGGCTAACCACATTCTGACTCCAGCTCTTATATAAGCACATTTACATCCCACTATCAGAAAATATATATGTTAATTTTCCAAAAATATGAATAATCAGAAAATCTAGACTTTCTCAAACAGCTCGTGGAGCGACGGTTGGTTCCTGCTGTGAAGTGATGACTCGTATAAACAGTTTCATGCATATGTGTGGTGAGGAGCTGGTGGAAGCGTTTGTGGATGTTTCTCTGGAGTCTCTCAGTTTCAGACGGTTTCTCCAGACCTGGAGGAGTCTGTCACATTCAGCTCAGGGACCTGGTTCCTCCTTCGTCTGCAGATCATCTTCAGGGATGGTACGGCTGCTTCACTCCTCCTTGGGGACTCCGCTGGGGTAACGCTGCACCAGCTCCTCCACCTCGATCACCTCCACCACCAGGTCTCGGATCTCCTTGACGGAGTCCAGGGGCTCGGCTTCAGGGCTGGACAGAGTTTCCTCTTTGGTGGCGTCAGAAGACGGACAGCTTGTAGCCTCCTCCACTCCGACGCTGGCACCTGCCTCGATGCGCCCGCCTGCACAGATGCCGCCGCTCGCTTCAGCGTGGGTCTGAGGAGCCGACTCCTCGCTCGCCGTCTTGTCCTCTGGGGGGTGGCCTGAGCTCACGGGTGATTTGCTGACGTCAGCCTCGTTTTCCAGGGCGTCAGACGTCGTCGAGACTTCGTCCTCGCTGCTCAGCGTTGCTTTGACCTCCTCCACAGACTCAATGTCTGACGGAGCTGACTCACTTCCCACCGACACATCCAGAGAATTAGGATCTGAGACCGTCACCAGTTCTGCCTCCTCTGGATTCAGGTCCAGGCTGATGTCTTCAGGTGGGAGTACAGGTGTCTGACCAGCAGAGGGCACCTCAGACTGGACTTCTGCCCCTGCACCGTGCGTCTCAGGGCTGGCTACAGTTTGGGGATCGGTGCGTCCTGCTGAAGTGTCCTCAGGTTGGTTTGTGGAGTGTGGACTTGGTGCAGGAGCTTCTGTCTGTGCTGCTGCTCCTTCCGTCTTTAGACTCTGTGCAACTTCGTCTGTGCAAATCACTTCCTGTTGGACGACAGGCGCTGGAGCTGCTTCTTGTTTCACTTCCTGTGTGTCTGTTGAAGCCGGGGTCTCAGGGGCCGCAGGGCTGCTGGTTTCTGCCGTCACATCTTCTTCAGGCGCTGTGACCTTGGCGGCGCGCTGAACTGCCTCCTTCTGCTCCACCTTCCCCAGAGGCATCTCATTGAGCGTCAGGGCTTCGCTCTGCAGCGCCACGTTCTGATGCTCTGCCTTCTGGGGGGCGGACGACTGACCGCTGACAGCGAGAGGAGACAGCAGCTGCGGCTCACCGGAGGTTTTGGTGGGCGAGGCGAGCGCCATGGCGGGGCTGCCGGGCGTGGAGACGGACGGGGAGGAGAGGCTGGAGCGGCTGGACTGACTGAGCAGGTCTCTGCTGTCTGTGAACAGGTTGTACTTCTTCAGGCTCGCCGCCTCCTTCACCACTGCAGCACGAGGAGAAGACAGGAAGTGTTAGAGGATGGAGGAGGCGTGTGACCATGTGACCATGCGTCCTGTGTGCGCCACCGTACCTTTGGTGACCTCCTTGTCCAGAGTCTGCAGGAGGATGCTCTCGTACACGTTCTCCACGTGGATGAAGTTGGCGTGGTCGGCGTAGATGAACTGTTCCAGAGCCTGAAGC